>JAFBJT010002522.1:0-20854 GCA_016785325.1 Chascanopsetta lugubris | reverse complement strand
CTCTCTCTCTCTCTCTCTCTCTCTCTCTCTCTCTCTCTCTCTCTCTCTCTCTCTGTCTCTCTCTCTCTCTCTGCTCCAAGAGAGATTGATAAATGGATTATCTGGCACTTTTCCCACAACAGGATGGGCTACATACTAACTATATGAGCCCATGCAGAGATACACACTGTATGTCAGCAACTCTCTCTGAAATTTTGATCCACTTTTGTAAATATTGTATAACTTTTCAAAACCATGGCTTCCCCCCCCCCCCCCCCTTTTTTTTTATTTCTTCACTTTAGGCACTTTTTTGGATCGATGTTTTCTAAAACATGTGGGCTGCGTTTTCAGAAATCCACTCCTCATTCATTGCCTATACTTACTACCTTGTACCCAACGTAATTAACTTTTTTTGTCATTTTGTTTGTTTGTTGAAATTATATTTGCGGTTTCATACAATTTCAAGAGATTTTGGCTCGAAAAATGTGTTTTGAAAAACACCACAGTTTGAAACAGTTTAATTCTATTCAAATGTCAGAGGAGTTCTGTTTTTTTTACTCGTTCTATCATCAGATTGTTTATAATCAAATTAACAGCTAAATTCAAATTTAATATTGAAGGAAATCCCACGAAATGAATTGGGACAAAATGTTTTTTAATCAAAATAATTATAATAACAATAATAAGAAGAACTTGAAATCGTTCTCATAAACAACATTTAAATGACATTCCAAAAATGGACGCACCTGATCTAAATTATTATAATAATAATAATGATAATTATTATTGTTATTATTATTGTTATTATTATTCATATGTGTTAGCTTCATTTGTTCGTGAGCTCGTGCCAAGCGTTTCATCTCATTTCAGCCATTTTGTTCATCGTCTTGCTTTATTTTGGGGGGAGAAACATTTGGAAAACTTTTATTTTATTTTTTTATATAAGTATTACTTTATTTTGTTTTGTTTTTTTGTAATGACATTGTAATTTATTCTACTGTGGGTTTTTATATAGATGACACAAAGAGCGAGATATATATGAAATGACAGCGACGGCTTTTGTTTTGAAGGGAGGGAAGGGAAGGTGCTTCGGAAACGTATTTTTTATTTATTTTTTATTTTGTTTTTATTCTTATGTTTTATTTGTTGTTCTCAGCGGGATTGCCACAGAATGCACAGCTACATGTACATAAATCCTCTCTCCGCACTACAAGTTTATTATTATGATTTTGTTTTGTTTTTTTATGCAAATGTGTATCCAGGGATATTTCTCCTGCACGTGGAAACGGACTTCTTTTTATTTTTTTCGTCCCCCTCTGCAGAAAAGACACCATAAGGACATTGAAGTGTGTTTTCCTCGGATCGACCCAAATCACATTCACTGGAAACTGACGTAATTGGACGTAGAGCTGCCTGTAGCAATCCAACGCTGATTCCTCTTTGTTTTTTTGTTTTTTCAGACTTAATTTTTTTTTTTTGTTACGTTTTTTTTGGGGGGGCGGGGGCGTGTTCGGGGAGGAGGGGCTCTGTAGGCTCTGTCATGGATGAACTTGGGATGGCCATGAAGCAGAGGAGATGTGTTTCATCACCTGACACATAAACAACGGACTTGCACATTTTTAAATAATGGGGTTGATATTAAACAGCTTTTTTCCAACATGGAGGCTAAATGTTTTTTTTTATTTTTTATTTATATTTTCTATTTTTCTAACCCAAACATGATGATAATGATGAAGCTGGGGATGATGATGTCTGCCCGGCAGCTGTGTTGATGATAAAAAAAAAAAAAGAAAAAAGAACAAAAAGTGCCTCTTGCTTTGAGCCCATTCTTCTGGGCGGAATTAATGGTGGAGAGAAAATCAGGCTTGATGAATGGAAGATTATGAGCCGATGATGTGTTGTTTCTGCCCCGGGCTGATTTCAGATCGACTGGCTTTAGCTGAGAAAACAACAGCCTCCATGTAAGGTTAAATCAGGGGGTTTCCAATGTGGAGAGTGAGGACCCAGAGTGCTACATGCAGCCTCTGAATGGGGTCCACCACGATCCAGATATTTTGGTTTGGTTGTCTCTGTTGCATCCAAACATGGGAGCATTGCAAATATTGCCAGTACTTTAAAATGAAGGGTTATGTTTGTTATGATATTTTTGCTTTAAGATGGAAGGCGGCATATTTCTATTTCGTCCAAATACTCAAAAACATGCACAGGTGACCTTATCTGTTCTATTAGATATTTCACAGCAGTCCAATTATATCACGAATAAATTCCAGTTGCTTATCACTAAATTCACTAAACTATTATCAATGTGCTAATAATTCCAGACACATGTGTAAAGATGTGTTTTTCTCTAAAAAATATCGATCATGGTTGAAATGTATACGTAAACCTCTTGTCTCTGAAGTCCAAGGAAACGGAGGCCTGTGCAGAGTGAAGGGAAATGAAACAACCCAGGCTCATGCGTTTCAAATCGCTGCATTGTTTACCTGCTGTTTTTAATTCAATATTCTCCAATCACAACAAAAAATGCTCATATGGGGAAAAGGGAACTCCACCATAGGGACTTATAGTGGCAGTGATATTGACAGTGGTGACCCTGGTGGCATTTCCCTATTCCCCACAGTGTGTCATTTCTCTATAATACTCCCACTGGACTGTGTGGTGTGATATTTGTGTGAACGCACTCTGCTTGCTTCATTTTGAAGCTGATGGCCATAATGCACGGTTATTCTCCACCTCCTGTCAAGTGTAAAGCATGTGTTGATATATTTGTTACATTTTATTTGCACAGATGCTTGCTGTGTGTTCTGAGGTTTGCAGCAGCACAGTCCACACCTCACTATTATTATTATTAATATTGTTATCATCACCGTAGTGTGGTTTGGTAGTGGACACCAGTTCCCTGATCAAAAACCAAAACACATGTTTACTCTTAATTCATAAATCCATTGAACTGAGGAGAAGCAGAACATGCTGCAGTGAATCACCTCCTATAGGGACTTAATGTGTGATTATGTAAAAACCTATAAACACAGTTTTTACTTTGGATAAAACACAAGAAATATTCTCCTGTGACAAATGCAGGCCTACTGTAATATTCCCATCACACACACACACCGGATTAGAGCAGCCTGTGTGGTTTCTTATTCACAATGTGTCGTCAGCGCTAACAGGTTTTTCCTCAGCAGACATTTTGACTGGAGGCCCAGATGTTTTATGAAATACATTGTTCATTTCTTCACCTAAACCCACGGCTTTACTGTCACATGTCAGAGTGTCCCTGTATGTTTGATTTGCCTCCGTGCGGCGGGATAAGCAGATCTGATGTTATCCCTCTTTAATGCACCATAGCGGCTGCAGATTACAGCCCAATGCAACAGTGTCGTGTCCACATGCTGTTGTGTTGCTGATGCAGGGGAAATGAGACGCTGACCCCCAGTGTGTGCGTCATGGCGCCTGTTTGACCTGCCATTTGGACGCCTGGCATGAAATGACACCCTGACATAAAGGCCTCTCTCTGATCTCTGAAGTGGACCTTTGTGGAGCCCAGTAATCAAAAAATAAAAAAAAGTGCACCCCCCCACTCCTGGCCCTTCACCCACTCCCTGGCAGATGCAATTAATAGCTCGTCGTGTTAATTACACCTTCCTTTTTATTTAGGTGACTTGAAATTTCCCATTAGGCTTCTGGGGAAGAAAAAAAATCTCTTAGTGCTGTGGTGGTGGATGAGCTGTGGAGAGACAGACAGGGGGGAATCGTTGGTGCTCTAGCGCCATCTAGTGACGTCACTGCAAACTGAGGGTGAGTCATGTTTTTTCAGTGGACTGAAAATGAAAGAATGTGTTCAAAAATGCTCAGATAATGTCGTCCTAAGACTTATTCACAATATTGTCTATGCTCCGATGTTTTTATGATATTGATTTAATATTATATTAACTGTAATATCATATAACAGTAGCCCTCAAGCCAAGGTTAGCCTTTCATACTCTCTTATTTAAAAAAAAACAAAAAAAATAAAAACATTTTTTGTGTTGTATTAAAATGTGTTTACATCAGATAAAATACAAATTCACAATACTTCAAAAAAAAAAAAACAACAAAAAAAACAACGATTCTGTGACGACAGACCTGCCCCAGACTTCATGAAGGTAGCTAACACGGATGTAAACACAGCGTTGCACGTGCACAAGCAGAGGTGGGCTTCTGCGAAGCCAATTGGATCGTCATGACTGCGTCAGTGAAACAATGTGAAGCCAAAACACGAGTGTGTTCTTCTGTGCACACTCGTGTTAAAGTTGTCTCGAGAAGCTCCAACAGAGAAGAAGCCAGGTACCTGTGGAAAACACAGACTGCCAGGAGTGGCACTCACTCAGGTAAGAGCAATTTCTCCGGAAAGCTGTTTGAGGAAACAATGTGTGATGTAACCAATGTGTAAATCACTGTAGATGTGTGGGATCCATATGTTCACAGTGGCGTTGGGTTGTATTTAGCTCTTTCTGTTGAACTGCTTCTCCACCCCTGATCTGATCACAATTAGAATTACATTCTATTATTTACCATCAACAATGGCTCAGTGATTGGAGTAGTTGTCCTCTAACCAGAAGGTTCACTTCCTCTCTACCCAACCTGCAAGATGCTGAGGCCCACATCACCATGTGTTGTCACAGGGGAAGTGTTGCACGTGGATGTATTATGACTGTAAACTACACTGTATAATAAGCTGTGTGACAGAGGAGAGAAGCGCCACAGCTATAAGCACTGGTCATTTACCATTGAGTCACGGTGCCAGTGTGAGTTACTGGTCATATAAAACAAGCACTGAGTTTCATTGTCAAAGCAACATTAAAACATATGTCACAGCAGTAAATGATGATGCCGCAGTTCCACTTAGCTGCCCCGAGTCTCTGGCCTGTATCTCAATGGGACTCTGGAATAGACCAAAGTTCATATAACCAATGTCGCTTGTACATGTTCTGTACCAAGTGGAAGGTCTCAGCCTTGGCCCCAAAGGACCTGCCACGGATAGTTTGCACTATCAAAGCGAATAACTGAGAAATCTGTGTAACGACAATAATCATATGAAGCAAACGTGGGCCGGTGATGGCCGGGATATCAGGCTGATGGCCTCGCTGTCGCCTCCCGCTGAGCTCTCATCTGCTGCTCATTGACATGGTGGGTCAGGCGATGACGTGAGATCCACTGTGAAGAATTACAGTCAGGATGTGACTTACAACGTTAGCGACTCAGCAGTTTTAGCTGAATGAAAAACACAGGGACACACCGATCGGATTCTCGAACTGGTGAGATGATGTGGCAAATTATAAATGATGATGATGATTATTATTATTATTATCGTTGCAATTATCATTTAACTCTGTGTGCAGCTACGCACTGTTTTAACATGATTTCCTGGACTATAATGACTTTTGAGATTGAATGTTGTATGACTTTATTTACCCCCTAGAGATCTTCATTGAACATGTTTGTACAAAGTTCCCCTGTCAAACATCACGTCCATCTCTGAGTGGTGTGAAGATGAATCAGCCGCCTGTATCAATCACTCATTCAGTCAGTCTGCCTTTCCCTGTCTCCTCTCTCCACCCCCCCCCCCCCCCCCCCCCCCCCCCCCCCCCCCCCCCCCCCCCCCCCCCCCCCCCCCCCCCCCCCCCCCCCCCCCCACCTCCACCTCCCCCCCCCCCCCCCACCTCCACCCCCTCCTCCACCTCCTCCTCCTCCTCACCCCCCCGAGCGCACAGATAACAGTGATACAAGCTCACGGCCAGAACATCATTCCGCCGTTTGACATTGTTGTTCTTCAATCTCACTCAGATGCATCGCAGCTAATTACACTTTGCACACTTAAGTACACAAATGCGCGTGTGCGTTCATTTGTAAACAAGTTATTGTTTAATTATAACTTCACATGAACTTTGCAGAGCAGTGGGGCGAAGCGTGTCTCCCCTTCAGCGCATAATTATTCAGGCTGTAATTGCTCGGCCTGTTTGCGGAACATGCACATCTCTGGGCGAAGGCCGCATCTCGTGCAGCGCAGCACACAAAGTGCAGGGATCTGTCTGAGGCTGCAGAGAGAACAGGAGGCAGAAATGGTCTGGAAAACCATAACTTGTGATATAGATAACACAAGTTTGGTAAAGCTTTCCTGGCTCAGACCTGGACCAATTCAAGTCGACAGTCCAGTGTGCAGGATTCAGCTGCAGTTATTGGCCCCTCAGCAGAAATGTAATGCACTATAATCACCTGAATGTACCAGTTGTTGTTTTCATGACCTTAGAGTGAGCTCTTTATCATTAGCAGGTCCACCATGTTCTAGGATAACACAGATTCTCCCACCTGCTTGGAATGGAAGGGTGGGGTAAAAGGGTTATTCCTCTGCAACGGGCAGCTTCACCACTAGATGTCAGGAAATCCTATTTACCATTCCTTTATGGCATTATTTTATTTTCCTGATTTTAGGAACAATTATTTCAACAAAATGATGATTTGGAATTTTTCTTTTTGATTTGATATGACTTCAATGAAATGAAAGCTTCTTCTTTGGTAAAAGAGGATATGTGGGCTAATGATGATAATAATAACAACAACATATATTTAATCACAAACATACATTTCATTTACATTTAAAATGATCATGAACAATTCCATGAGATCTTTTGCAAGTTTGAATTTTAGGATCTACAAGTATTCATGATGTAGCTAAAACGAGAATTTAAAGAAAAGCATTATTCTACTTAAGTTCAATGTCAGGTTGACACTATGGTAAATAGTCTGTATACAGGATCTATATGAAGATAGAGCTTGTCTTTACCTGGTAACACTAACATTTGTATAGTGCATCAATATTGCTGCACTTTGAAGAACATGGGGCATTTGGAAGTTCTGTTTCTTGCCTAGTGACAGTTTAGCATGCGTTACTCTACATGGGACCACTGACCCTCTGTTTAGAGGACAGCCGCTCTGACCCCAGAGCTACAACACCTACATGTGTATTTGAGATGTATTCTTCTCACCGAGCAGAGTGAGGACAAAGCCATCTTAAGGAGTGAAACCTCTGGCCTCTGACACATTTGTGAAATATGTATCTCACGTCTCCAAAAAAAAGAAAACAGCACTTGAAGAAAAGAACAGGCAAAGACTTGCCAACACAGTTTTTCATTTCGAGAAACATAAGCACTGCATCTGCACCACAAATGGTCTCCAGCGTGGCGTCACTTGTTTACGGTAATTACGGCAAAGTATCAGAGTTCGCCACAGCCAGCGAAATGAAAACTGTTATCCTGGTGGATTTAGAAACAGCTAAAGAAACAATCCCCTGCCTGCTGCTTGGGATATGGATTATAGTATTTAGTTGGATATGACAAAGTCAGAGCTGACATTCTCCATATCCTTAAAAACACAACAAAATAACAAGCCGGAGACACGGCAGCGAGCGCGGGGACTGACAGGGACGTCTTCGTTATTAACAGTCTACGGTGGGAAACTGGAGAAGGAACACCTTCCCACATAATGATGGGTATCACAGAGACACCCGCCCCCCCCCTCAGGCAGGTGTGAGGCCTGTCGAGTCCCAGCCTGAGGAGGACGTGGCAGACCACAGCCCTCTGAGGAGAGGACTGTTACTGCACTGGTGGGGGAGCAACAACATTTGTCAAGGTGTTGTTCATGTGTCATTTATGAGGTTTGCGAAGGGGGCACAGGGCAAGCTGGTGCCAGGAACCCTCCCCGTGCTAGGAGCCTAATGCTGGATTTATCATGCAGGAGCCATCTTCCCATCCATATATCCTCCCTGCAGATTCATCAGGCTTCGTGTGTAAGCTCTTGAAAGACAAATAAAAAAAGCTGAACTAATTGCTGTGGATCCCCCCCCCCAAGAACCCCCCCCCCCCCCCCCTTGGATATATCAGCGACACAGAGTGGCGTGACAGCGAGAAATCAAGGCGTAGCGCCGAGCGGAAAGCCTCCATGAATCACGTCGGCGCGCGTTCCTGTGGCACGGAGCAGCAGAGGCGGCGGAGGTGGCGCTGGTGGCGCCGGCTGAGGAGTAATCATCGGGGAGGCAGCCCAAATTAATACTTCAGCCGAGGCCGCCTCGTTCTCCGTCATTAGGGCACATTACAGGGCCACAATATACATCATTAAACCAGGCATAAACAATTCATTAAAACACTGTTAGGAAGACAAAGTAATGTCATCTCTCCCCATGGTATTAATAAACTGTAAAATAGGAGAGGGTTAAGGACATAAAGGATCATTCCACCACCACGGTTCAGTCAGTCACACCGACTAAAGGCGTCTCCGGCTGTTTTGGATTCACTAGTTTTCTCGCAGTCACACTTCACAGCTGGCAAATCCCGAGCATGATACAGAGCCGCAATTACCATTCCTTTTGAATGGGATGGTGCACTTTGCACCGACACTGGGGAATCAGGAGGACTGACATGAGAGGGACTCCGTGTGTTTATAGAAATGAAGGAACTGTGTCTTTCAAGAAATGCAGTAGGAGTCAGTGTTAGGAGTCTGTTGTTGTTGTTGTGTCCATGTGGGGACCAGCCTGAGTTCCCCACAAAGTGAGGATATTTACCAACGATGTCAAATGGACACATTTGTCCCCACATGGACACAATAACGAGAAACGTTCACACCTTTGACTCAGTTGACCCCCATTAAACCGCTTTTCTCTCCTAAACACATTTGCCCCGAACGCCCCCTACGGGTCACTGTTTTTTACTTGAAGTACACCCCCCCCCCACCCCCCAACGCCCGTCCCACCTCCCGGCACATTTATCTCATCTTTTGGGCCATTGAACTGCAAAAGGAGAAAGGTGGACTCGAATTAGCAACCCACTGATCTTGATGCCTCTTGTCGAACCACTGCACCTCCATGTCGCTGAAGTGTCATCTTCTCCTGGCAGATTTATCTTGTCTATTGGGCCAGAAGACTTTAAAAAATAAAAAAAGTAGAGGGGCGGACTTGAACCAGCACCCATCCGATCCAGTTGCTGCATGTGAAACCACTGGACCACCTTGTCTTGATGCTTACATCTTGCTCCTGACACAGTTATCTTGTCTTTCAGGTCAGAGGGTTGGCGGCAGACAAAGAGGAAGTGTTGGCAGAATCACGTATTGCTCAGTCTGTTCTGTGACATTTCCATTTCAGAGGATTTGTGGTTTATTGGTGCTTTAGGAGCACGAAGCCTACAGGCCACCTCAAGTCTGCCATAGGAGATATCTGATCGTAGGAATGAAGCTGTGGTAGCCCATGTTTGTCAGATGTTTTGAGATAAGCAGCTTCTGTGCTCCACAGTGGCTCCTCTGTGATGCTCATGCTAACGTAGCACATACATACATGTCACTGTGTCGTCCATAGAACTCTTCTTCCTCCGACGCCGCTGATACAAAGCACACGGCTGCACGGTCCAAATAAACAACTCCAAGAACAATCACAGTGACTTGGTTTATTTCATTGTTTACATTTTAGCTGCTAGCAACAGGAAGAGACACCAGATGTACATATTCTTCCCGGATTCCTGGCTTGTATGTGGCAGGCAAACCAGCTTCAAGACTCATTACCGCCACCCAGAGGATTTGTGGTTTATTGGTGCTTTATGAGCATGAAGCCTACAGGCCACCTCAAGTCTGCTAGAGATATATGATCAGATACCTCTGATCGTAGGAATGAAGCTGTGGTAGCCCATGTTTGTCACCGAGAAGTGCGCTACAATTTCACAAGTTAAACACCTGCGAGTAACAGTAAGAAACAGTGACCTGTAGGGGGCGTTCGGGACAAATGATTTCCGACAAATGTGAGTTATTTTTGTATCTCAGAGGGGACATAAATTCACACCTTGCATTACCTCACACCAAGAAAGAAGTCTACCCTTTTAATGAGATCAGTTCTGGATATACCATGACAGTGTAGTGGATAAATCACTGGATTGGCATCTGTATGGTTGTGGGTTCAAGTCGTACTTGTAGAGGGGATATATATAAATGTATGTATATATATTTCAGGCTGAAATATTTGTAAAAGACTGAATTGTGTACAGTGAAAACAGATGATATAAATATATACAATAAATGCTCTATCAATACTTTCAGAAGCTACCGTAATGTAAAGCACTGAAACAATGTAAATAGTTGAGAGGAGAGTAAACAGGTTGCTCATGCACACTTGTGTTCTACCAGGTAATACATGAATGAGATCAAACTCCAGAGATTTGACTCCTACTAGGAGTCAACGTTGCCTTTTAGCCAAGAGGCATTTTTTCATTCATTTGATGGAAACAAGAAACAATTTCTCAACGATGTAGGCTAAAGATGTCTTTGTACTAAGCGAAATGCAGGACATACCTCTGTCCCTTGTACTTAGTTATGATTGGGACCAACTTCTGTTCTTTGTAATAAGTTAGGAATAAGACATACTTCTATTCTTTGAGCTAGGCCAAGTTTAAAAAAAAAAGTCATTCCATTCTTTGTGTTAGATGCGAGCTGGATGCATTTATGTGAAATCCTGGGTAAGAAAACAAAATTGTGCACTTAAAAAAAGTATTTTTATACAATTTTACAGATTAAATAATATTTTCATCACACAGGGATCAATATAAATAAATATTGTTTTGCATATCAATTAACATGGCTGATATACAACATATGGCATATAAACCAGTCAAATACAACAGTGAGACTAATAACCAGTTGTCTGAGTATGTACTTTGGTTGAAGGGCATAAAAGCAAAGCACTTCACTACAGTTCATACCACATGGATACCACACCACATTCAAACTGGAGTATAAGGCACAAATATTGAGCGAAAGCATGTGCTTGAAAAAAAAAAAAAACTTCAAGTTTCAAGATTTTTTTTCAGGGAAAATAAAATAATTGCTTTTCAAGCACTTCTTCTATATTACAAAAAAAGAAATAATTACAGAAATGTGTTTCTCACAATCAAAGAATTACAACATCGAACACCCAATGACTTCTCCAGTGTGTGAGACACTTCAGTGCTAATGATCATTTGAGTTGTGTGTCGGGATCAGCACCCACAGCAGGTGACCTCAAAGGTGACTGAGTGTCTTCTGTTACTTTCTATAGAGATGTGCTGGTTTCTGGAATAAAACATATGTTAAAAAATTAAAACCAGATTAAATATATAAACCCTGAGTTCCAGGAAAAATACTGCGTTTCACACTGTGTCATAGAAACTTCACACAGCTTCATGAGCACAGTACGTCGGTGGCTGTAATTAAATGTTTGCGTGAAGAACATGCAACATCACAAAAGCAGGGTGGAACAGATGTGTTTGAAACGCCGATGTCAACATCCTTAACGCCCAGGACCTCCACCTCCCTTCAAATGAAATGGTCAAAACAATTTACACAATGAATGACCTGTATGACCTCAGCATACTCAACAATCAGTGACTAATTAGAATGAACACTGGCTAGACTGACCTGAAACCTGACCTGGATTTTTGCTTTACATCAAATGATTAGAATAATGTCATGAACAACTTTCTTGGGATATTTAAGCAGAAATCAACCAGGCACATGTTACTTGTGCAGATCTAAAATCTGCACAAGTAACCAAAATGTTTTCTGTTCACTTAATCGTTTTGTTTTTCACTGGGAGATAAATGTGGTCTTTCTAAACGTAACTATCTCCTGTCTCGGCCTATGATTTATAGGAACCCTGTGTTTGTCACTGATCAAATACTGAGTAAAACTCCGTAATGACCCATCTCTGAACGACTGCCATGCACTGTTACTTAGTGTCAATGTCCACCAATTCAAAGAGCTTGTTTTTGCGACTGCTGAAACACACAAGTTACAGGTTGAACGCTGCTTGGACGATTATGAGCGGGATTATTACAAATCTGTGTTCTGTAAAGGAGTTGGTTATGTCAAACAAGTCAAAGCACAAACATGGGTTTACAAACCAAAAGGTTTTTCCCTTGGTGGTAATGACCTCCATATGAAACTGGCAGTCTTAATAATAATCTGTTGATTGCTCTCTGTAAAATGAGCCCTTTTGATGGACAACGTTGATGAGCTGTTAGATTTCATCGCAGCAGTCATTACAGTCTTGCTCATTACTGGGCTGGTTCCAAACAGTGTTTGTCCCTATTTATTTCTCAGACACAAAACGTAGGACAATTGGGGCCAAGAATTACAGCAGAATTAAACTTAGGAGACCTAACATGCCAAAAGGCTAAAACCAAGCACTTTTCTAAACCATACATGAACGTTAAATCAATCTGCAAATTTAAAAAACAACATGGATTTAAACCTTTTGCACTGGGACTTTCGGAGAGCACCAGCTGGTCTTCTGTTTTATATCACTGGATTGTATATCTTTGGATTTCAATTCTGTTGCTTCCACTACATTTGTTTAAAATGAGTTGCTGACGTTGCTTTTTTTTAATACACTCCTAGCATATGCATGTAATTTAGAAACGTTTTTACTCAAATCTGCACAATAATGTGTTATTGGTGTATCTCAGGTACAATTAAATTACGCTGTTATTTCATTTCATGCATTAGATTGACCAGTTTCTTTGCAGCAACACTTTCACAGCCATATGTTCACCACCCTGTTTCACCTTTAATGCCCCTGTTACCCGACAGTACAAGTATGACTTCTTATGTTAAACTCAAAGCCGTATAATGTTAACATATGCCGTCAGAATGATCTGCACGCATTACAATACCTTGTTTGCAGCACATTCTGACAAGGCACTGACCAAGGCCCTGATCTTTAAAATATCTAACTGGCTGACGCGAGTGTGTGGCTACCAAACAGTTTTGTTTTTCACAGTTTTCATTAAGGGCCTGTTTCACACTTCTGCTGCACTCGAGGGCATCATGGGAGGATTGCTGACAAATATGGGGTTGTTTGTGTGTCTTGTGTATCCAGTAAGGAAGGCATATTTCATAGCTTTTAGCTTGGCAACTCATGAGCGGTGATTCAAGTCCTGGGAAGATGCAGCATCTTTCCTGCAGCAAATCAAACTTTCAAGTGTCCAAAAATATTAACAACAGAAAAGCTTCACACCCTGCAACCCTTTATCTAACAGTGCATAGTAATTAAACATAGCTTTGTTTACCAACCATTCAACGATGTCTGTGACGCAGATGCAGGCAGGTTTTACAGTCTCCTCCACTATCTGGCCCGACTCTTGTTCACTCTGGGGCAGTGTTTGCTAGAGAACAAGTCCCTTCTCCTATTTCCTTGGGATAATGTTAAGGTCACTGAGTGAAACTCTTCTTGATGGCGATGTTAGGGAAGAGGCCGGTGAGCTCCTGGACGACCCTCATGTCTACCTGGGAGCAGAAGGAGACGTCCAGGAGGAGGAGCCGAGGACATGACTGCAGGAGCTTCTTCAGCGAGATGGGACTCACCAACCTGGTACCTGCCCGAGAGAGGATAGGATACAGTGTTTCCCTTAGGCTTATAGTTTGGGGTTTTTTTTTGGGGGGGGGGGGGGGGGGGGGGGGGGCAATTAAAGGAATCATGGAGAAAATCTATTTACTTTAATAAAAGAAGTCAATATAAAAACAGAACAATTATTTTCTGCGTGTGTCTGTGCGCGCATTGGGGCGGAACTCGGCTGTGCGCGATACAGGGGGGGAATTGGAAACATGCAACCGTGTAGAGACAAAAATGACATGACGATGTGTAATTAGGATAAATAACATGAGGCTCTTTAGTTTGATTAATAATAGAACAAGGTTTAGACCTGTTCTATAGGAAAGGTAAAAAATGATGTCTGTTGTGATCTGGCACTATATAGAAAAAAAGTAAATCAAATACACTTGAGGGGACATGGTGATGCTTGCAGCTAGTTGGTAATGTATCATCTCTTGATTAGCTCTAATCAGTGAGTTTAAGTAATACATACCAACATGTACCTCTCACATTTACTAATATACGTACAAACGGTACAATCAAATGTACATAATGTACATACAATCAAATGTACATCTCTATCATAAGAGAAATACGGACATTTATATCTGAACTCAAAACACATATGTACCGTGACCATGTAAAAATAGGATGACACGGTCCAATTGTTAGTCATGTGATGATCCAAGAACAAGGAAACAGTGCTGGCGTGATGCCAATATACATATGGTAATGTTTGAATATGCGAGTCTTTGATTCTGTCTTCACAGGCTGCGGCAGAGAATCTGCTGTTTACTATGACACCTGACCAAACCTCACTCTATGGATGCTCTGCGTAATGTGGAGTTTACATAAAAAACACATTAGCAGTTCTAGTTAAATGAGCTGCTCATGGCCATGATAATGCAATTATTAGTAAATATCTAATGAGTGTGAAGGGATTTCTACATACAAATGACATCAGAGCTTACCGAGTATGTCGAGGTGCTGCAGTGACGGGCAGTTGGCAGCCAGCTCATCTACGTCCGAGTCACAGACAGTACGGTTGGCAGTGAGGAAGAGTTTGCGCAGACGTGGCAGGCGGCGGGCAAGATGCTGGAAACATCCAGTGCTGCTCTGTAGAGTGGGACACCAACCCAGGTCTAACTCCTCCAGCATCCTGCACAAACACAAGACCGCACCATTTGCATTGGCATGGAATCAGATGTGATCACACGCTATATTGTAACCTATTAACCACTCATGCACGCATCTATCCATCGAACTAGGTGAATGGCTCGGCTGCTGGTCTTTACTTCTACTGTAGATACATTTTTAAAAAGACAATTCCGACACATGTTGTGTTCAATCTGAAATTCGAATAAACTGTTGATTAATGCGATCTGCGGCAGCAGTGGTTGGGATGCTAGCCTACGGCTACGCTGCCCGCATGTGCGCCGCACGCACTTCTGCTGCCGGTCCAACTTGTTTGTCGTCTGCATTGGTTCTTTATTCTACGCTGACCTTCAAAATTTGAATAAACAGGTGAGCGGCTCTTCATGCAGCAGTGATTGTACAGCTTCATGGTTCTTTGGTCTTTACTCTTTACCCTAACCCTAACCCTAACCCTCGCAATAGGTACTGTACTTGTGCTGTCATATGTAATCTGCTGCTTTACAGCTCACAGCAGCTGCAGGACACGGTCCTGAGAAGACTCAATTGCATTTGCCCCCCTCTGCGACAAGATGCGCCAGATACACAATCGCAACTCAACTGTGCTGCCTACCTGCAGCCGGAGACGAGCTCGGCCAGGCCTCGATCTGTCAGGTTTCGGCAGCGCCACAGGTCCAGTGAGCGAAGGGAGCGGCAGCGAGCAGCCAGCATGCTGGCCACATCATCACAGTCCTCAATCTGCAGGAGAGACAGCCAGATTCAAACGTGGATACAGACTCTGCACTGTGTCTGCCTGCTGTTTTCAGGGCACCTGCCTCTTTGAAGATTCACAGGATGAAATGGACCCCCTGAATATGCATGGATACTATGTGTGTCTAAGTGACACCATCAAAGACCAGGGAGAGGGTAAAGTTTATTTCCACTTCTTCAGATCTTATAAAAATGTCTGAGTGTTTCATGAAGTCACAGAATTCAGTGATTTGCCTTGAGGAGGCCATGACAGAGGACCTCACATACAGTCTGTGCTGGGGACCAAGAAAATGATGCCGTGAGGAGGAGTGAATTAATGAGCGAGTCACTATTTTCCTACTGTCTGTCTCCTATGTTTTGAACAGGTTTTTTGAAATGCAGCAACAATGAAAAGCAGAGGAGACGTAGCCGCTGGTTTGAAGCACATAACCTCCCTTCCTCGAGAGGGAACAAAGCTCCGACAGCGAACATCATCATCATCATCAAAAAGGAAAATGATATAGTCTTTCAAGAAGTGATTTGTGTTTGCAGGACTGTTATTGTTCTTGGGTGTCAGGTAATGTTGGCCATATTTCATCCTTTCATCCACAGATGAAAGCAAAGAAATGCAATTTAGCCGCCAAACAGCCAGTGTGGGCACCTCACCCACAAAAACAACAGCACACCAAACATTTCCAGAGGTTAGCAGTGAACGGATATTAAAACTTCGGCTAAAGGAGTTGCTGTCATTATGTATTTCCTTTCCATCCCTAATGATGACACTTCCTGACTTAAGGGGAAAAAAACTATTTGGATTTCCTCTCACATTTTCTCATTTGCTGTTACCTAATTTGCGTCAAATATGAATCAATAGGATGGAAACTCAGCTAATGACATGGTGTGTGCTTGACTTACTGAGTCATTTTGTCAGTTAAAGACTGACAGAGTGAGTCAGTAAACAATGTGTTTAAGGCAGCATTTATTTTCTCTATGAGATACCCTTTATGAAAATCAATTGAGAGGCACTTTCTTACCATTTTAACAGAGATACATTCATTGTTTGGTGAAATGTCTCATTCATGTAATTCAAACTGTATATGTGTTTTAATGTCAGTGTTCTAAATACTGGTAATTAAGTACAAGGGTGGCATGCAATACTATATATATATATATGTGTGTGTGTGTATGTGTGTGTGTGTGTGTGTGTCTGCACCACAATTTTACAGCCTCAACAAAAACAGCGTGTACGTGTGTATGTGTGGTCTTACCCTCACACAGCTCCCCAGGTTGAGGTGCCTCAGCTCGATGCAGAAAGTAACGATGCTCAGAATAGCTGTTTGCTGCAAAAACAAGAGGGAATAAAATAACAAGGAGAGTTTATTTTGAATTGGAAGCATAATAATTTGTCTGACCGTAGTGGAGTAATACTTAGAAATCAAAGCATGAAGGGGGCGTGTTTGCTGTATTGGGAGCACAACATTGTTTGTCTTAACAATGTATACATTCTAAAAATATATGTTTGCATAATAGTAATGCACCCAGTAATGTCATCCGAAGTTTGCAAAGTGATTTCCTGTCTGATGCCTGGCACACCCAGGTAACACTTAGTGCATGACAGGGAATTGAATATTGCAGAACAGTTTTGAAGATCTCTTCACTGAGTCAGCATAACAAGGACAGAGGTCTCTGCAGCTGGAAGGGAGACGCGGGAATTCAACCCCGCACCAGCCAAACACATGAACCTCAGTGGCAGAGGAAAGTGTCAGACATGAAAGGAAAAGCCTCTTGTGTGTGTATGTGTGTACTCCCGACTCGTCACTGGCATCTTCATAAACGCCTCAGTGCTGTGAGCTAGCCATTTAATTAGAACAATGACAAGGTAATGACAGCTGAGATGTCAGGGCTTAAAACAGACACACAGCTCGCTCTGTCTGCCTGCACATAAACAACTTTCAGGACGCTGCCTGGCTCCGCCGCAGACGCCGCTCTGAAAGACGGCAAACACTGGAGAAACGCTGAGGTGTAACACCAAAACACAAGACGGTGGTTTTACATGACAGACAGGCTTAAACTTGAACACAAGCAGTGTGTGACTTTAGGACACCCTGAGCTCTTATTGTTCACACATAACAACAGGGAATTAACTGCATCCACCACAACACATGTACCGTATAGCATCGGATGAGCAGATCCTTGAAGGTAACTCTGTAACATGTACTCAGATCACAAACACTCAGTCTGTGGTATTTAAACACAATAGATGATGTCTTCACCTGAGAATGTCCAGTGGACTGAACCTACCTCTATCTTCGTCCGGTAGAGCACCAGCCGGCGGAGACGGGATAGTTTGGAGATGTGATTGAAGGCCTGTGGCTGGAGACGGTCGCAGGAGGAAAGGTTGAGCTCCTGCAGGTCTGGACAGGTCTGGGAGATGACCTCCAGACAGGCCTCATTCAGGAAGTGGCAGCATGAGAGCTCCAGACAGACCAAGCTGTGACCACATGCCTTCATGAAACTGAGCAGGGAGATGGAGATCAATGAGGGCAAGGATATACAAATAGAGAGCACCGATCGTTTTTACTTGTCATTTAAGATAGTATCATATTATTTTTCAATATATCTTGTTATATTTGGCTAAGAATGCTGGGAATGTGCACTCAAGACAAATGCATGCACTTGTAAAGATCCGCCAAATTCACAAGGTCACTTTAGTTTTTTGAGCACTTGTGGACCACTGGCAGTCTGACCTGCTGAAGCCAGTCTGGGTTAGAGCGCTGCGGTTGCCAGTCCAGGACAGGTTGAGCCTCTGGAGGAGAGTGCAGCGGCTCTGCAGGTGTCCCAGAGAAGCGTCACTCAGCCGGGCCCAGTAGGGCTGCAGACTCAGCTGGGTGTACTGCAGTGGGTCACAGCAGTGCTGGTGCAGCAGCTTACAACTCTGGGCCAGACGGCAGAGGTCTGGCAGGGTCAGGTGGCTCAGTATCAGCTGAATGGGGCTGCGGCGGCCCCCCGGGCCCCGGGGGGGGCGGGGGGGGGGGGGGGGGGGGGGGGGGGGGAGAGGAGGAAAGGAGAAAGGAAAGGGTAAGATTTGAGATGGGGGCAATGTAAAGACAAAAGAGACAAACGGTGTGAGTGTAGGTGAGCAAAGAGTAATAGGACTTTTAAGAGAACAGAAAATAAAGCAGAGCTAAAGAATGTTAATTGTGGCCCCTCTGGCAGGCGGACCTAAATGATGGACACTGATACCAGGATCGGTGGTGAGGTGAGGCAGCTTGTTTTACTCTTTGTTTGCGTTTCTCTCAAAATGTGTGTGCGTGATCACTGCAGTTTACTTCAACAAAGTGTTGGAGCAGGTATTAGCCAACAGATAATAGCTAGATTGTGTTTCTAAGACAAACACACGACAGACTGCTGCTCATGGCGGTGGTTTGGAGAAATAATGAGACAACGAAACTCAAGAGCACTGCTGGTATTTTGACGCTCGTCTAAGACAACATGATATGTCATGAAAATGGCTCTAATTCACACAAATGCATTGTTAAGGGTTGGGGTTGATTTGAGAAAAATATAAGGATTTCCTATTCTGATTTTTTTTTTTAGATATAAGATGTTGGGCCTTGTTGGAGCTTCACTTTCATCAGACAACTACTATAGGTCTGGTGTGTAATTACCTCATACGGCAACATGTCAAAGTAGCCATTTCCAGTCCTCTGGTGCTTGCCGTCACCTCCCTGTCTGAATGGAACATCGGACAGCTCCTCCTCACTGTCACTCAGGTCACTGATGTCAATGATGGGCATCTTATACAGAGCCAGCATGGGCCTCTCTTTGACACCACGCAGAATAACAGCATCCAGCTCCGTGTAGTAATCCAGCAGGGAACTGTTGACCTCCAAACGCAGCAGGTTGGTGGGGAAGTTGATATGTTTGATATTGGGTGAAAACTGGCGTGCCTGAGGTGTCAGCGCCTTGGTGGGCTCCCCTGACCACAGCACCTCCCACCTGGACAAGGAAGAGTATACAAAGCCAGGGGCTATTTAGATAGTTGGCCAAAATCTTAGAGAGGAGCAATGGTGGGTGGAAGCAGGTTTATAGTCGATATTAAGTTGCCACTTTGCTTCGATGTCAACAGTGATACCACAAATACTGTGTATTATTACATTACCTCACAACTACATTTTCATTCTTTACCGCTCATCAGCTGTTGACTCAGAGGTAATGGTTCATGTGGTGAAACCATTACATAGAGACCACTTGCAAAAACAGTTGTGCTGAATAATGCTATGCCACACCCACAACTTTATAAAATCATGTGTGGCAGTGATGGACTGTTTCCCTCCAGGTGTTGTCTCATAGGAGATAAACAGTGGGCTGTTTACACAAGCAGATTTTTAAAAAATGGGAATGATACAAATAATGACTGGTTCGTGGCATTTATTCATTCAATCTCCAACGGAGTTGCAAGGAGTGAAAGTCTTACAATGTATGGACATATTAGTACATTTTATTTATTAATAAAATTGCCACAGTAAAAAACAAGACAGGGCAAATATAGCCATGCCAGTCAGGTTACATGACTGGGGTTTGCCAATAGCCAGGTTCTCATTTAGTAAAAAAAAATCTTATTGCTTTCAACTAAGTAAACAATCTCTCTGTAGTTTCATAATATTCACCCGCATAAAAGCACATGGGCTTCCAAAGTACATTGCATATTCTTCCATATTGGTCCATTTTTCAATCACATTTCTCACTACAATATCAGGCTGATCTGATTATAATAAATACTAATATTGTTTTGAGTAATTATAGAAATGTGATTATTGTATTTGCACATAAAACATCAATTTTGAATGAGAGATATGGACAAAGTTCCTTTAGTAAAAATTTACATTTAGCCATTCAGCCATATTTGCCTAAATGTTTTCTTTCTTTTAAATCAGAACCAAGTTTTTGAAAAACACTTGTGTTCTTATCCCACTGATTTGCTCCTAATGAAGTCTGTATGAAGGTCAATTCCATTCTTGTATACTAAGTGTTTACTAGTACTGGTTGAATCCTTGAAATAGTATAAGATAGCTTGATCACAGCAAAGTTGAAGTCTCCAATGCCAAACAAAAGTCTAAAGACCAAAAGTGAAACAAGCCTGAAGCTGAGTCACTGCAGCAGGAAGTGAACAAGAAAACAAGACACGGGATGATGCAATATGTTTAGTTAATGCACCTCTGATGAAGATTTGTGATCTTAAACAAACATTGCCAAACACAGATAAGACATACTGACCACTCAAAGAGTAAAGAATCATCCTGACCTGCCAGTCATCAAGGCCCTTAAAGGTCCAGTGACTTGGGGGAGTATATTATCACCTGAATCAACAAAGTGTTGTTTGATTGCCCAAGAAAAAAAACATTATGTATCCATCTGGGGCAGGTCGTCTCTGTCGGGGCCTCCATGTTTTACAGTAGCCCAGAAAGGACAGACAGAGCAGCCTTTCAGTTGTAATGATGTCTGTGACCACTTAATACTACACAACTGCACATCATGTGCCTATTATAGTATGACAGTCTGTGGAGGCATCTA
>JAFBJT010002516.1:85546-100175 GCA_016785325.1 Chascanopsetta lugubris | reverse complement strand
TGTTCTTTCACTGCCGGCCCTTTTTCCAAACCTTGAGTTTGGACCTGACAACAGTAATGACCCAAATCTTACACACTGCACCTTTAATGGAATATTTATTAGTGCCTCACCTTTATATTAACCTAGTATAAAGCACTTTTCTTATCTAACTTATGGGTTAAAAGATTTTTGTTTTGACTTTGGGAAAAATATTTGTTATGTATTATTTATTCTGATATAAACCGAAACCATCACACATTTAAATGATCATAAAATGATCATTTAAATGCATGTTATTGCATATGATATGCAATAATACAGTTGCATATGTACACACACAGGTTACGTATCGCTGAGGGAAAAGGGGTGAACAGCCAAAACACCAAGTTCTCATCACAAGTCATAATAACAGGACTCTTTCTCTACAGGAGCCTCAGAAATGTGATATGAGCTTTTTTATTATGGCCTGTTTCTGTCCTGTGGTGTCCTTAGGGGACACTCGTCCTTCGTTTGCAAATGTCCCAACACCCGCCAGGAGCAGAGTGTTGAGTTCAAAGCCAGGCAGTTCAACTGTATCAGCACAACTTACAGCTGGCATGAGAGATAAAAACTTTGGATGCAGGGGAACTGGCGCTGGCCCCACAGTGACAGTGGTGGCTGGACGCCTGGTGTCCCACTCTTTCCTTTGTACTTTCCCAGCAGAGACACTTTGCCTCTGCCAGGGGCCAACTGAGGGGAAACAACCTCATTATGAGTGTGTAACATGGAAATATGTGTTTTTATGGTGGGTCAGGAAAGAGGGAGAATCAGGTCAATGATTGACTTTTTTAAGGGTTATTATACTTTGCTAGAAAAACAATTGGATTATACTTTGACCTTTTAAATGTGGGGAATGCATGCGGAATGAGTACCTGACTAAAGTGCCTGTGGTTAAAACTTGAAAGGAGCAGTGGCCTCATTTAGTTTCAAGCAGATTGGCAGTAGAGGTGACAGAAAGGTTATTATGAGTCTTACTCATTCAATTGGAAAATATACATGTGCGTTTAAAATTCATTTTCAGCTCATCTATGAATCCAATTAGTCAAATACACACTCCAAATGTTTGATAAATTATGTTTAAATAAACATTGTGGTTTATATGTCCTCCAAACATTGTTACTAAGGTCAAAGTAAATATTAATAACTGCTTTCAACTGAAATATTTCCCTTGTTTTACTTGAATAAATAATCAAATACAATACAAATATTCAAAATTAAGTCTGAACTATTGTCTCATTGTTTGAAAGATGCACAAAGTAAACAAAAGCGTCTTCCCACAACTGCATGTTGTCTTTTCCCAGCAGATCACAGAACAAGCTCTAACTCTCCTAGTGCACACTCATGTATATTCATGACATGGGATCATTTTATGTTTTCACCTCCTCAGCACAAACCAGAATCTGCAAGGTCACATGTTCCTATTTCAGCAAAATGTAAGACAACAGGCTCGAGGGCTGGATGATGCACGAATAAATGTATAAATACACAGACGTACCGCAAGAGCATCTCCTCTGTATCATGTCAGCACTTTCATTTTACACTGTTTATTTTTTTCTGTGATCAAGAAGAGAGTTCTCTTGCTATTTCTTAATAGTGGATCAGCAATGTAAAGGAGGTCATACAGTCAAAAAGATGTAGTTTAAACATTAAGAGAACATACCTTGAAATAATCAAATATAAGAATACAAGCCATTATATATTATACTATTGCTTAAAACATGTCCACAAAGATCCGAAAATAAAAGTTAATTGTGAGTAATTACATACTGTTCCACAGAGTATGATATTTACATTTGTCAAGATGCAAAGTTCAAAGTTACAGCAAATTACTTATCTTGTTGCTACACTCCCATTTAAAATAACTTCTATTGATTTAGTTGGATACAATGGGCTTGTATTCAAGATATCTAATTATTTAGATATTGCTCTGCAACACTTATTTATGAAATTGAACACAAAAGGACGCTCAAAGGTTGAGTCTGATATCTCCCACGTTCACAAACGCATCACGACGCCAGGTCAGCTGATCAGCGTCAGATGCAGAATAAAAGTCACATGATCGTGCCAGACGTGTCTGGACCAACATGGCTGCTCCTCCGCAGTGAGTGCTCTTCTCCGTCTCTTCACAGCGCTGACACTCATATTCACTTAATAATTCAACCATTGGTTTACTTTTATTCAATAATTAATAGAGGACGTTTGTCTTTGTACAAAATATGAGTAATTATTTTATTTTATTTTTTATTATTATTTTTTTTTAACTCGCGAGGTGGTCTAATAATAGATACTTAAAACTACTTTCAGGAAGTACAGTAAACGCATGTTATATTTCAAGAAAGTCTCCACAAGGAATATTTGATTATTTTTTAGAAATGTTAGTTATTCATAATTCAAATGTTCTTTCTGCGTGCGTGTGTGTGTGTGTGTGTGTGTGTGTGTGTGTGTGTGTGTGTTTGACACTGGTTATTATGGTGTGACGTACCATCACTTTACTTCATGTGTCCGCTGCTGAGGAAATAATAATAATAACCACTGCATATTATATAGTGATGTATATGTATATGATAATACATCATGCCATTCATATTATCCAGACAGTTTGCAGAGATGGGAGAATTACATCATTATGTAATAAGAGGTGTTCAAACATTAACTGAGTCCTCACTGACTCACACCTGCAACACAACAGCCAATGCTCCAGGAACACACGAGTCATGAAATTATGTGAGGTTATGACTTAACCTTTAATTCAAAGCGTCAGATATCCTTTTATCTTATCACTGAAAGCGCAGATCAACTTTGTTACCATGGATGTTACCATGGCAACGGGACTGTGATCTCTCTATATAATATCCAGTCCAGTGATCAGTCTGAGCCTTGGCTTGAATGTAGGAGTTTGAACTATGCAGGAGTAAAGTGGCACATCTCATTACAGCCTCCATAACTGTAATGAAGAGAGATGGCACTAGTTGAAAACAAAGTTTCAAGTTGGACACTTATTTAAAACTTTAAAACATTTTTTTTTTAATGACAATATATTAGATAATTTTCAATTCATCAAATCGTAACATTTGATTTGAAAGCAACACTAAACGTTTGTGGATTTAGATCCTTCTTCGAGTTATGGAAATGTCAATTCATCAAATTATATATTTCAAGCTGTCAGCTCGTAATTTGTGGCCTCTCATTTTTAATATTTTTTTTATTCTGGTTCTTCAAAAATGTGAACTCATAACCCAAACTCCTGATTGTGTCCCTCACCCCCTGCCTCCCTGTCCTTTTCAGACCCATCTACTGGCTGGGCAACGACACCCTGAGGGTGTCTGCCGCCCTCTTTGCCGAGAACCGCCAAAGACTGTGCAGAGGGCTTCGAGCTAAAGACGGAGTGGGGCCAAAGTCAGTGGTGGTGCTGCAGGGTGGAGAGCAGAAGCAGAGGTACTGCACGGACACGGATGTCCTCTTCAGGCAGGTAGGTCATGGATATTTCGAAATCTGATCAGAATATGCTGACACTGCTTCATTCCCGCTGACTATTCTCATTTCCGTTCCTAATGTCGCAGTGATTGATTGTTCCCCTTCTGCAGGAGTCGTTCTTCCACTGGGCCTTCGGAGTAACTGAGGCTGACTGTTTCGGAGCCATTGATGTGGACTCTGGGAAATCCATCCTCTTCGTTCCGAAGCTGCCTGACAGCTATGCCACTTGGATGGGAGAGTGAGTCACAGTCATGGAAGCCAGTGCACCTGCTCCAGAGCCGCGAGCTCCACTGTGCTGACAGAGCCTCCACACAGTCGGATTACAGTCGTAATTATTCCGTAAATCTCATAATGCAGCTCCAACAGTCATTCTTCGAGATGACCCACAAAACTTAGTGATGTGTTTTCCTATGCACGTCTCATAGCGCACCCGCGTTGCCATGACAACTACAATGAGCCACACGTGGGTTTCACATCAACAATCAGGACAAGAGAGCTCATAAATTAACACTTGTTCCACTGCTTGATAATGTTTTCACTTCAAGAGAATGTGCTGTTATAGAAAATATACTTTGGTGGCAATACATACATATATAATTACACCAAACCAATATCATTTTGGAAATGTACCTTTTTTTCCAAAACACCCATAGTTCCACTCAAGAATGAGAGAAAAGCAGCAACATATTCGAGTGATTCTCACACTTAACAATAAGTGGACGAGCGCACTACAGTGATGAGCTTGGACTGGAGACACAGTGAAGTGAAAGCAAAGAGCAAACTCCTGACCGGTTCATATGTTTTCTCTTCCCTAATTTATAAACCACAGAAGAAGTTACTCGATCAGCGCAACCGATTTCAACTTCCATCTGTCCTCAAGTGCAGGTCATGTCATGACATGTCATGTCATGTCATGTCATGTCATCCTCAACTGCTTAACCAGTATTCTGGGTCACAAGGTATTTCTACCAGTGCACATAGGCATCAGTGTCAGGGCCAGTGACACAGCAGCAGGATTTGAACCAGTGACCTTTGCCTCTAAAGGGAACTGTTCTAACCACTGAGCCCCAAGTGCCAGGTAATAAATCATGAATTGCAAGTATCACGTTATAATGTCATCAGCAGTAACAAACAGATAAGGTTGTCATATAATCGAGGCATGTTCATTCGCTGAGTCAGCAAGAAGAGTTCAAAGCAGCAACAACGTTCACTCAGGAGCTAAACACAGTGTTTCAATTTGAATAATACATGAAGAGTGTGAGATTTATGGGACTTCTTATCAATACTTAGTATCAAGTATTTATCTTTTATTTCTTTTTCTTACCACTTGTGTGTTTTTACATCTGTTGACAGGATTTTCAGTAAAGAGCACTTCAAGGCGAAGTATGCTGTGGATGAGGTGCAATACAACTGTGATGTAAGTGTGTGTGTGTTTGTTTGTGTGTGTGTGTGTGTGTGTGTTTGTGTGTGTGAATGTTTCACATGAGACGTTATTCAACGTTATTTTTGAAAAACCTAAATTTAATTTAATTCTACACAATTAAACACATATTCTTTGTATTTTATAATGTATATATTGTGAAGGCTTGGGTTAGTCAAGGCCTGATCTCAGCCCTGCGACAGAAATACAATTTCAAAAAAATCATTAGCATGCTAACTTACTTACATGTTTCAGCACTCCTGTGCAACTCCATGATTCAAAGTGAAGAAAGATGCAGTGTTTGCATCTGATTAGTTGTTTACTCCATTACGATGTCAAATCTCTGGGGGGGGGGGGCGTTCATGACATCAGTGCATGTGTGAGTGGCTGAGCTCAGGCACGTGCACCATCATACTGAAAATTCATTTACTACAACAATCCATCAGTGTGCACGGCTCTGACTAAATCCTCCACAGACTCTGATTTGGAATTTTCCATTTAAATGTGTAACCAGCAGCTTCATTCTCTTCCTCTCTCCTGTTCTGACGCTCTAATTGCTCATTCTGCCAGTTTGGGGAAATGTAGAAAGTGTTGACAGCAGATTCCCAGAGGAGGCACATGCTACTTTGGAGGCGTGTGTGTTGACAAATAGGACTAATATATTCAGACCATAATAAAATACAGCAGCTTTCCCTGGCCAACACATCCAACACATTTAAAGTGGTCACAAGTAATTTCTATCCTTACTCTGTGACCTTTCCATGACTCATTCTATTTTTACCTTTCGCCACCTGTCTGAGGTGTTAGATGCGTTAATTAATCATCAATGGATGATCGTGTCTTCGTCCCTGTTTCCCTTCAGATCGTTGATGTCCTGTCCAAGCTGTCACCAGCTCTGCTCCTGACACTGGTATGTATCACTGCTGCCTTCTTGATTATTAGTACAGGTTCAGGTGACTTCATTTATACCCCTAGATACTGTATTTGTTGTGCAGCACCAATAGATGAGGGTATCTACAGTTACACTTAAAGGTGCAGTGTGTAAGATTTGGTGACCTCTCGAGGTGAAGTCACATGTTGTATCCATCACCTTACCCTCACCCTTCTGAACATGCAGGAGAACCTATGGTAGACTTCAGTTGTCATTAAAACACAAAATATGTTTATTACGTCCACTCTGGGCTATTGTAAAAACATGGTGGCCCCCGTAGAGAGGACCCACTCCTCATGTATACATTAATGAGCTTATTGGGTACCCTTCAAATTGGGTAATGGGAAAAAAAATAATATATTCTGGTGATTATAAATTCCTGAAAATGTCAGTATGTAATTGTTTTGTATTATTTATAGAAGTGACAAAAATGACCGAAATCTTACACATGCACCTTTAAAGAGTAAAACACTGACAGAGAACACAAACACTGACCATGTCAGACAAGAGAGTACTAACTGGTCATGACTGGACATGTGAGGATGGAGTTGGGAGCCATTCGCTCTTTCCAGGATTTTGTCGAGAGGCAGGTTTCAAGCACATAAACTGAATATCTGGTAGCTGATCACGAGTATTGTGCACTATAGTTCCATGGACGCATGTGAAAGCTTTAGCCACATGGGCCTCATCTCATGTTACCCAACTATATTAGCAGCCGGCTCACCCATCATATCAAAATAAAAGCACTAAATCATTTCAGTTTGCCTGTGAACTGTTCAGTCCTGCCTTCAAATATCTTATTTACATCTCATGAACATGAATGAAAAGGAATGCACTGTATTTTTTTGCTCCTGATGTTCCTTTGTCTTTCCGCACAGAGAGGACAGAACACAGACAGCGGGAGCACCAGCCGTGAAGCCTCCTTTGAAGGAATTAGCGGGTGTGTGTATTTGGCATCAATTTGCATTAACATCGACGACCACAGATGGAACAGACTTATACATGCATACTGTCTGCTGCAAATTAACCTATTTCTGAACACACTGTCATTTAATTATTTTTTACTAACAATTACTGTAATGTTGCTGTTGTCCTTCGCATTAGTCTTTGTTCTTTTTTTAACTGCATATATTACAGTTGTATCTCCTCCACACCTTAAACTACTTTGAAAAGTTTCATGGTTAAAATAACCCTTATATATAATTGTGTCATTTCCTGTTCCATTCTTTAAATCAGGTTCCAAGTAAACAACACTCTCTTGCACCCAGTCATTGTGGAATGGTGAGTTATTTCAATTTGATTTATATGATTAAACCAAGTCACATTTTTCAGTCAGATTGTGATTTAATACCCAAATCTGTGCAATTACCGCTGCACAGTCAGTTCTCTCACTCTGTGTGTGTGTGTGTATAATGAGAAACAGGGCCTTTCACACGGCTGTAATGGACCTCGTGCTCGCCTGCTTGTCCTCGGCATTAGAGTCTGCAGCCTCCAGATGAATTGACATTTTGTGAAAAACGGGAGAGTGTTGTTCATTCACACCTCCTGGGGAGAAAGAATCCACCGACCCCCTTTGCCCTCTCTTCTCTCCAGGACTTGCAGGCTACATTTTTTTAATGGGATATATTTTTTTCCGTCATTCTGCAGCTAACGCCACTCGAACCCGTCGTTTATCAACCAGTGACGAAACAGGTGTAATATGACTCTAGGGCTCTGATATAAGTCGAAGTAACACGAAAGCTCAATTCATGCATTGAAATTACCTCAAAGCTTAAGAGATACAGATCCCCACCCTGTGTCCTAATCTGCACCCCCCCCCCCCCCCCCCCCCCCCCGAAATTGAAGAGCTGTCATTGGTCAGGTTAGTAAAGTCATATTTCCAGAGGGCAGCTTACCAACTTCGCTGCTTCTCTTCATGAATTTAAGATCCAACAGAAATAGATCAAATGGACCAAATGCTGCTGCTTAAAAACATTGTAATAAAGTCTATCAATGGACTATATGCGTTACCAAGTCCACACAAACAAGTGCTCCCATCCAGATGAGGTCCTTTTGCACTAATAGGAGATTCATTTAAGAAGAAATCTCAGTTCTACTTTACAAACACTGCATTCCTAAAGCTTCGTTCCTGTTTGTTTCTGCAGCCGTCTCCTTAAGACTGATATGGAGCTGGAAGTCCTGCGCTACACCAACAGGATTTCCAGTGAAGCCCACAAATTGGTGAGATTTAATAAGATATGAAATTAAAAATCCACAGTATCAAAAGCAGCTCACCGAGTGTCAGTGTCAGGATCCTCCGAGGCTATGAAGTCTTAAAACGCTGTTGATCTTCATGCAGTAGCTCAGAGGCCAGTGGTTAACTCAGGCAGCCAATAAGATGGAACATTAAAGCCTTATTATTCTTATTCATAGAATTTAACTTTAGTACCATGAACAACCTGCAGCACTTCTCCCTCTTGTACGCCTCTGAAATCACTCACGGCTGCAAGAACTCCATTATGCGTTTTCCAGTTTTTAGAATTGGATTTGTGTGTGTGTTTTTACCCACGACTCGTCTTAGCCACTGATTTGGTCAATTTAAAAAAGCGACACTCTTTTTGTAGGTGTTCAGCAACAACTCATCACTCTAATCAGTGTTTGCTCACAGTCGTCTTCCTGACTTCTGACCACTGAATCATCACTTTGTTGAAATGCTGCAGGCTGTGTTTGAGAGAGTCATCCACTTTGAGTAGAGTTGCATTAAAAGTGTCAATAAACACAGAGGTTTCAAGTAAGGGGATTTGTGTGTGGTGTGAACATACCAGGTGTATCCAGATGTTCAGTAACCACACGTATCCACCCTGTGTCACTGTAGATCATGAAGCACGTGAGACCTGGACAGAAAGAATATGAAATGGAGAGGTAAGTGCCACATTAAGCCAGAGTCCTCTACATAGCTCACTTAATAGGTAAGACCACACAATGTGGTTTAATACACAGTGACAGTAAAATATACCACAGGTATTAAGAAAAGGAAAAGAAAAAGGTTTACAGAGCACAGAGTTTAATGGACGGTCTGTTTTGATTATTTGGCTGTATTAAACATTGGAGTTAAAAACGTTCTTTAGGATATGATGTAATGGGTTAAGAATGATGTATGTTATGATTTGGTTCCATTTACAAAAGCAATGCTGGAGATGCCTAAATGTACTTTTTTGTATCTTTCCAGCCTGTTCCAGCACTACTGCTACACCAAAGGGGGGATGCGACACACCTCCTACACCTGTATCTGTGGAACGTATGTGCCTCTTTTCCCCATTGATTCCTCACTAACATTTTGATTGATCCAGTTTCTTAAAACACTGTAATAACTTTGAATGTCTCAAGTATCATATTCTGTATGTGATGTAAATCTAGGGCTTTAACACAGTTTACAGTCTAGAGGAAGCATCAGTTATCCTGTCAGCAACACCAAATCATGTTTGTTAAAACATCTCTATCTATGTTACTGCTAGCGAGCAACATCGTTATGGAGATCTATGATGGAAACAGTGCAGGTGTAGTGTGTAGTTACAAATGTATAATATGCATGCTAATGAAAGCCTTGGGTGTTCAACCTTAGGGGCCATAATGCCTCAGTCCTCCACTATGGCCATGCTGGGGCCCCTAATGACAAGGAAATCATGGATGGAGACATGTGGTGAGTAGAACCTCATTGTTTCTTTTTTTCCACTTAGAGTAGTTTTTTGATAGTTCAGCATTCTGAGAATCAATGTTTGTACTGTATCTGACGAAAACTCAGCCATTTCTTCTTCTACACCGAATGCCAAGGCAGATTTTCTCTTTCCTTTCTTCATGCTACAACATGCAAGTGTCTTTCTGTTCAACATTTGTTGGGTAACCAGCTTTTTCTACAATGACATAGTCAACATATAATGTCATGTAGATGTACTCCTCATGACTTCTGGCAATAAGTAGCTGTTCCTCTAAATTTGCAGTAATCAGGGTTGTTGTGAACATACATTTGATTAAATTTGCTCAAATGATTTGTCTCCTGCAGTCTGTTCGACATGGGTGGGGAGTACTACTGCTACACCTCAGACATCACCTGCTCCTTCCCAGCCAATGGCAAATTCACTCCAGACCAGAGGGCGATCTACGAGGCCGTTCTCAAGTCCTCACGAGCCGCCATGGCTGCCATCAGACCAGGTTAGATTGTTGCTCTCCAAACATTTAACAGTGTAACTACCAAGACACCATCAACACATTTCTTTGCATTTGATCGACAAACCTGTTTGTATTAAAAGGTGTGAAGTGGACCGACATGCACCGCCTGGCTGACCGGGTTCACCTGGAGGAGCTGGTGAAGATTGGCATCGTGACTGGAAATGTGGAAGACATGATGAAGGTCCATCTTGGCTCCATCTTCATGCCTCACGGCCTGGGTCACCTGCTGGGCATCGATGTGCACGATGTTGGTGGATACCCTGAGGTGAGAACAGAGGAGACCTGAGACTCAGTCGCATAACAACTCGCCCTGTGGCTGCAAGAGGAGGAGAGCAAACTCTTGTTCCTCCAGTATTCATGTCTCCATGCAGAAGTCTGGTCATAGAAGTCAATTATTTCAACCATGAATCTGTTTGGCTGCTCAGGGTTTGGAGCGGATCGACGAGCCTGGACTTAAGAGCCTCCGGATGGGCCGTCTGGTGCAGGAGAGGATGGTCCTCACTGTGGAGCCTGGCATTTACTTCATCAACCACCTGCTGGACCAGGCGCTGGCCAACCCTGCCCAGAGCTGCTTCATCAACAACCAAGTGCTGGCTCGCTTCCGCGGCTTCGGAGGGGTCAGTCTTCCACTATTTACTTCATTTAGCTGCGTAATTCCATCAAGATTAAACCATCAACCATGTCTCCGTCTTGTGCAGGTTCGCATCGAGGATGACATTGCGGTGACAGCGAATGGGATGGAGCTGCTGACTTGCGTCCCTCGCACCGTGGAGGAGATCGAGGCTTTCATGGCTGACTCTTCAAAAACCTTCAGCCCCGTTGTCTGCAGCGAACGCCTCTGAGTGACTTGGTGAAAGTGTACATGTAGCACTGCATGTAAAATCAACACATGACTTGTAACAAAAAATCTGAAGTTTCTCTACAAAGGATTTACTAAGAATTGTCATCTTTAAAGCAGGACTGAGAACTTTTTAACATCCTTCACAACTGTGCATTGATATCAATCATGAGACAAACATTTATCATGTGACATCGGTTAGGCCTCGAACGTTAGATGGTCTTTATGGTAATGTTGATGACGATGATGATGCTAATCACACAGGCTCAAAGCAAGCATCACATTTAAAAGTGCCATGTATGGCTTGCAAGGTCACAAGCTCCTCCCTACTCTCAAGAATTTATTTTTGAATGATTCTTACTCATCTGATTTTTGGAATTCAAAGAAAACTGTCAAATAAAAACATTTTGATTTGCAATGATGTGGAGCAGACAGTTTCATTACTTCTCATAACCCTTAAACCTCAAAGGAGTAATTACTGGTTTTATCATAATTGAACAAGATTTTAACAGCAAAGTGGAGACATGGGCAATGTTTAGTTATACTTATTTCAACCTTGAATTAGTTTATATAAACATGAATCAGTCAGACACTTACTTCAAAAGAAAATGATCACATGGCTCTCATACTTAGTGCAGATCATAAGGGACATTTGAATCTACACCACTTGACAAATTTAGGCTAACAGTGTCCAGCCTACACTGCGGTTATAACATCTTCACCTCGAAATTTTCTAAAAATATCCCACTCTGAGCACTTACAGTGCAGCTGCTGTGTTTCATTTTCACTGTCACTTTGAATTATTGTTTTCAGAAAATAGGTGCAAGTCTCATTTAACCAGCTCTCCATCCTGAGTCGACCAAACCTCCACCTGTTCCCTCAGACAGAGAGAGGCTGCTTAATGATGCGCTGTGGAAATCTGCTGACACCTGCAAACAACTGTGGAAACTCCATTTGAAATAATGGTGTGGGTGAGAGTGGTAGGAGCTGCCAGAGCTTGCTCTCCCCTTATAAACATTCTCCTGCACAGGAGCTAGGTCACATGGTGGCTACACCCTACTCTCCAGCCCATTGGGTCCAGGTAGAACCTCCAGTTAGAGGTAAGTAGAACCCAGCCAGCCAAGCTGGCTGCATGGATCTACCTCCATTGTGAGCCAATGCAATTATAGATGGAAAACACCACCAGTGCCAGGGAGCTATTATGACGCCACTGTGCTGCCACTGTCATTAAACAAGAAATACAGTGCGACAATGTTCTTTCAAAAGGTGCAGTGTGTAAGGTTTGGTTACCTCTAGTGGTGAAATTAAATATTGTATCCATCACCTCACCCCTCTGAGCATAGAGGAGAACCTATGGTAGACCTCAGTTGCCATTAAAACTCAAGAGATGTTTTGTAAGTCCAATCTGGGCTACTGTAAAAACATGGCAGCCCCCATAGAGAGGACCCACTCCTCATGTAAATGTAACTTAAATGGCTCATTTTAGGGTAATTGGGGAAAAATAATACATCTCTCTCTCTCTCTACAATTAGAATGTCATTAACATGCATTGCCACAAACTAATTCCATAATTCATCTATTTTAATCATGCAATGAATCTGATTACTGCATGTTACATATCAGTTAATAGAAACAGACTTAACTCGTCATGGTAACTCATCACATATAGGATTACACATTATATTAGTTAGTTTGAAAACATGAATCATCTTTCTTGTATTCAAAGTTGTGTGTAAGATTTCTGCAGGATTGTTTACATTTCTATTGACTATGAATATACGTTTAATAATCATTGACCTTTGTTTTTATGAGAGTAACCCCGCCCCCCTACCAGTTCATGAGGGATAGCACCTTTGCATGTGTGTGTGTGTGAGTGTACTGTGTGTGTGTTACCTCAGAGAGAAGCTGTCCTCCTTCATTAAACAGTAGAGCTGTGTGTAACAATCTTGTTTCTTTATCCACTTTGTCCACACACTGAATAACACTGCAGTCCATGTCACGTCCACAGATGGAAGAAGTAAGACATGTGCCTCCACTCCTTGAACCTTAAGCATCACACTAGCACACATGCTAACACTGAGCTAATAGCCCAAACAGCTGTGTTTAGACAACAGTCACAACATTGAATAACACACTGGAAACTATTAAGTCACGTGACTTGGTCGTTAAATACCCGGGTTTATTTTGTAGCTAGTGGTTAGATCACCAAGAGGTGCACTTAACATGTGCGCTCTCCTTACTGGGCTCATGATGTGACTTTGCCTCCCTCTGTTGGCCCCGCCCCTTGACCAATCAGAACCTGGATTTTTAGGTGATTGTGGGTTATAGGTTAATTGATTGATTGATCATGATATTTTCACAATGTTTGGCATTTTTGTTCTTTATAAATTAGGACTTTTTTTCAACTAATTAGACTCTTCTTGATAAGATGCAGCTGCTTGAAAGGTTTCTCTGCTGTTTATGTGTTTGCTGTAATACCCCATTTGTCCTCTAAGTGGTTGACTTCAGTCAAATACATCACCCTCCCATCCACTGCCGACAGCAGAACCACACAGGGAGAAGCTGTGGATGAGGTTTAAAAATCATGGGTAAAATTGTTTATTTCAGAAAAAGGACAAGAACAGTACACATGGATCAGCTGCTGAAATTTTTAAAGTTCAGGCAAATTCAACTGTCTGATTTGTTGTGGCCACTGAAAGATTCTGTTATTTATTGATGGTTGACCTCCAACATGGATAGATACACTACTTATGGATCAGAGGTAAGGAACTCAGGCATACTGATTCATCATTGATGTAAAAACACCATATTTATATGTGTGTATATATATATATATATATATATATATATATATATATATATATATATATATATATATATATATATGTGTGTGTGTGTTTGTTTTTACTGCTCAAAAAAATATGCAAGAATTTCTTACCATCTGCTTCTACCATCAAACAGGCTGTGGAATGCCTACATTCAGTTTGGTGGCTGTGATTGGTGGAGGAAGGCAACAAAGGTTTTTATCCCCACAGCCGAGAACAGGGGCCAATAGAGGCCAATAAACCGGGCCCCTCCCCAGGGGGCCACACAAATAAATAAAGAGGGTTTTTCTCTCTTCAGCTGCTGCGAGGACGGTGTGAGAACCTTTGAGACAAAAGAATCACTTTGACATACAAACATACATACAAACTCACACACATACACACACACACACATACATACATACATACATACATACATACATACATACGTACATATATACAAACATATTACAATGGGCTGCCTTCACAGCTTGGGGCTATGAGGGGAGAGAGTGTTCGAGGATCAGCACCATCAGCACCATGATGCACAGTGAGGTCACACATCTTTGGCCGACAAAGTTAAAAAGGCGATTACAGGCAAGACTTCATATGACATCATCATGTCATGTAAATCTGAGCATCGGAGAGTAAAGAGCAGAGACAGTCCATACACTCTCTACACGTGCTCTTCTCTTCATAGGTTATCCACTCCCCATCAAACACGGAGAAAAGTTGTTATAATCTATAAATAGTTTCGTGGGCTCCTCAGGTTGCTGCCGATGTCTCTCACCCCACCATGTGTGTGCTTATCTGTTTATCCACTGGTGACCTCCCATCCACTCTCCTTAGGTCAGTCCGGTTCCCAGCAGACATTTTCCCATCAACACATATGTCCATTTTAGGCAAGCTCCCTGGGCTGGTACAGGACCAGAGCTGCT
>JAFBJT010002516.1:0-85495 GCA_016785325.1 Chascanopsetta lugubris | reverse complement strand
TGGATACGGTATGAACCGGAACGGAGGCGGGAGCCGGGAGCGGGGAGGAGGGAACTAGAGCAGGAAACGAGAACCCTGGAACAAAAAGCAGAGAGAGCGAGCAGAGAGAGCGAGAGCGAGAGCGAGCAGAGAGAGCGAGAGCGAGAGCGAGCAGAGAGAGCGAGAGCGAGAGCGAGCAGAGAGAGCGACGAGCACGTGCTCTTCTCTTCATAGGTTATCCACTCCCCATCAAACACGGAGAAAAGTTGTTATAATCTATAAATAGTTTCGTGGGCTCCTCAGGTTGCTGCCGATGTCTCTCACCCCACCATGTGTGTGCTTATCTGTTTATCCACTGGTGACCTCCCATCCACTCTCCTTAGGTCAGTCCGGTTCCCAGCAGACATTTTCCCATCAACACATATGTCCATTTTAGGCAAGCTCCCTGGGCTGGTACAGGACCAGAGCTGCTTGCAAGTGGGTACAGAGTCTGGCTCCTGAGGGACCCCGGCACAACAATAGAAAGAAAGTGCTAGCTACGGCCCCGGTGGATGGTCGTCTGTCTGTGGGCCACTCGGGAGCACGAGGCGCAGCACGTCGTCTTGTAGTAATCGTAAACACAGAGGCGAGCCTGGACCACCACGTTGCAGTTGAAGTATTTGTCCATGCAGTTCTCGTCTGAAACGGAATGAAACAAAAACACTGCGACGCTCTTTCAAGGGAAGCACGTATCGGAGACAGAAGGATGGGAGAGTTATGGAGAGCATGGTTCCCCAGAGCTGCTGCAACCTCTACTGTTGTTGTTCAGTGTTTTTATCTCCAGGTGGAATCTCAGAGTCCACCAGCTGTGTGGGATAATGAATTGGCCTCTAGGGGGCAGTGACTGATACTATGGGTCTTTTCAGGGTAGATGGTGCAGATTTGGGCCAAGACTCCATCTTTTGTTTGATGAACACTCCAACTCTTAATTTACAAAAAATTTTTACAAAATTGTGGGTCATTAGTTAAACTACTGGACAAGAAATAATAACAATAACAATAACAATAACAATAATGAAATAAAAATTGAATTGTAATAATAATAAAATAATATTGCTAACTGATTCACATCCTCATGCAACTTTCCATTCACAATAACAGCAGCAAGGGATTCCAATGGTTATACAACACAGCCAGTGAGCATCCATCCAGGACTGTAATGGCCCTGTAAACGTGCTGTGTGGTCGATGACTGACCTATACTGGGCACGCAGGGCTCTGGGTTGCAGTTCTCCCTCTTGGCTGGTCTCTGCAGCTCATCACAGCCCTCACTGGAGAGCATGTCGTCAGACAGGCAGCGCACCTCCCGTACACGGTATCCTCCCTCACAGGTCTTAGAGCACTGGGACGACAGGAGGCAGAGACAGCAGACGGGTTAATAACACGCAGACTTTTCCCATTTCCAGATAAACAGATTAGATATATTTTCTATTCACAAGTATGGACAAGTACATCATAGACCATAATTACCATAATATATCGATATATGTGGGGAGGGGGCTTTGAGATGTTTTTCTTCTGAACCAATTGATAACAATTACGAGTGTCACTTGCATAGAGGTTTCCTGTGTCCCTCTCCACACTGAAGTTAAGCTACAAACTCTATGTGATATATTTACTATGAAAATGTACCCACTGTGGGATTAATAAAGGCTTATCTTATCTGATTGTAATGTAATGTAATGTATTGTAATATAATGCAACCCCCACTCAGCTTAACTTAACTTAAATTATCTTAACTTAACGTATCCTATCTTATCTTATTCTACTGTAATGGAATGTAACTTAACTTAACCTATTTTATCTTATGCATAAGTACTTCACAGACCTAGAATTGATACACACACACACACACACACACATATATATATATATTTTTTTTTAGACCTGTCCCTTAGATGTTTCATGTGTCAGTATAAATAAAATATGGTTGTGCCAAATGCTTTCCTTCTGACTTATCGTTGTCTTCTGTTGTCAAAGTCAAAGAGTCATAGTTACACTATATAATCTGTTATTAATCACGTCATTGAACTGGTAGTTACAGGTCGTTAGTATCCTGTACTAAGAGGTGAGTTAGGTAGATGTGGTACTCACAGCACTCCAGTCAGTGTAGTACCACTTGGCTCCACAGTCCTTGAGCTTGCAGCTCTGCTGACTGAGGGGTCGATCCAGAGACGAGCACTCGTACGGAGGCATGGCGGTGACTCCTTCATCCGACTTCATCAGGCACACTACTGACCTCTGCTGGCTGCCTGCACCACACTCTGCAGAGCACTGGGTCACACACAACAACAACACAGACCATATTGTTTTCATTAGAAAAAAGAGGGACAATGACAATGTGAATCCTCTGCAAAACCCTGAGTGTATTTAATTACTCCAGACAAGTCCGCGTTAAGCTCAGGGGGACTTCCTGGCGTCTTCATACCTGGCTCCAGGGGCCTGTGAACCACTCCATGCGATTCTCACAGGGGCCGTTGTTGCAGACCTGAGAGTCAGGGGGCCGCTGGCTGCCACAGCCCCCCAGAGGAAGGCTGCTGATGTGGTTGGTCAGGCAGAGGATTCCACGGGTCCGTACACCCATCCCACACTCAGCAGAGCACTGTGGAGTGAAGCCATTCACATGCAGTACTTCATGTTGGTCAGCCAATAACATGGTTCAGGAGTATTTTACCATCGAAGACTAAAGCCAACAAAAACTAACCCCCGGAGCACTCTGCCAGAGGAAATACAACATGCTGAGTCAGCAACTTCCTATGACCCAACACATAAAATGCACTTTTATTTATACCACATTCCCTGATTTGACCTTTTTATTGTGTTTATTACTACAATGTGAGGTCATGCCAAACCTCCAGTTATAAATAGTAGAGAACAGTATGCCAAGGGAGCTCAAACCATGTCCAAATATGATACAAGCAGATTATAATTTTGCAGAATGAGGACCAAAAAGGTTGACCTTTTTTTCTCCTTGTTTTGATTTATCTTATTATTTATTAATAATGTACATATCCGTACTATACTATTTATGTTTAAATTACTCAGTCCTGGGTATTAATTTTTAGGGAGAAGAACTGTGTATATATAGTTGTATATTTAGTTGAAATGTGTTTGAAATAGGTGTGGGATTAAATAAGTACTAACTTCTTCCCACACCTTTTCGTCCAAATAAACTTGGATTGGATTCAGAAGAGCTATAAAGATAAAGACCTTACTTAATATTCTTCAAAGGTTCAGTGTGTAAGAATAATGTGTAAACAGATGAATGAAACATAATTTCTCCTTTTCAGGAGATTGATTTACTACCTATACTCTTGCCAGCCAGCAGGTGGCAAGAAAGAGGCCTTCAGCCTCTTTGCGTAATTGTCATTTCAGGCACTTAATATATGTGTGTGTATATATATATATATATATATATATATATATATATGAGCACATATCAGTTGTACGAGCTGATCAGGAGCAGCTGTCTGACATATGAACACAGACCTGTACAACGACTTGCTCTGTTGTCACCGATGAATGAAGGTCACCGTGTCTCCACACCCACCTTATTCCCCCAGTCGGTGTAGAACCAGCTCTTGGCGCAGGCTCCCATGTCGCAGTTCTCCACGTCGACAGGCCGCAGGTTCATGTTGCACTCCTCGTCTAGAACAAAGTCGCCCACGTTGCTGACACAGCGCACCTCTCGTGACCTCTGACCCAGCCCACATGGCACAGAGCACTACAGGGGCAGAGTGCGCGTGGTTAGTACAGCACAGCTGGAAAGAAGTCCCATTATTAAATGTGCTGACGCAGCATCGCAGTACAAAAGATGTGAGCATCGACTAACGGGAGATGACGGGTCTTTGAAGTTGAAATATTTAGGGGGCAGTGTGTTAGATTTGGTGACATCTAGAGGTGAAGTAGCATATTGTATCCATCACCTTACCCTTCTCAGCATGAAGGTGAACCTATGGTGGACTTCAGTTGTCATTAAAACTCTAAAGATCTTTAGTGCGTCCTCTCTGGCGGCTCCCATCAAGAGGACCCCCTCCTCATGTAAATATACATTAATTTGCTCATTTAAGGGTAATGTAGATAATAAAACACTTAGGTGATAATAAATTGATGAAAATGTCAGTAAGTCATTGTTTTGTAATGTTTGTAAAACTGACCGAAATCTTACACACTGCACCTTTAAACACGAAAGAATTATTTATAAACGTATATCTGTGAAAACACGTGTTGATGTTGTCACATGGCGATTGACAGCTGCCACTCACAGCGGTCCACTCGGAGCGGATCTGCCACTCGCTGCAGATCTTCAGCTGGCAGGTGCTGGTGGTCTCGGGGCGCTCCAGGTGGTGGCAGCGGCTGGTGTGGACGTTGAGGGTGCGGTTGGCGTACACCTGACGGCACAGCACCTGCCGGTGCTGCATGCCCAGCCCACACGTCTTGCTGCACTCTGACCACTCTCCAATGTCCCAGCTGCTCAGGAAGAAACCACAGGAGATGAGACTTTGAGTAAATAATGATTTTTAAAGGTGCAGTGTGTGACATTTGGTGACATTTAGAGGTGAAGTTGCATGTTGTATCCATCCTCTCACTTTCATCCCTGTGAGCATGCAGGAGAACCTATGGTAGACTTCAGTTTTCATTAAAACTCTGGGCTACTGTAAAAACATGGCCCCCGTAGAGAGAACCCGTTCCTCATGTAAATACAAGCTCATGTTAGGGTAATGGTAAAACAAAAAATAAGTTTAGATGACTATAAATGTATGAAAACATCAGTATATGTTTTGTATTATTGAAAAAAATGACCAAAATCATACACACTGCACCTTTAAAAAGTAATATTGTTTTTCGTTTGTTTCCACCTGTAAACATTTATTTTTCAGTTTACAAAGAGGTATCTTAAAGGTACACTGTGTCTGGTTTTGGGACATCTTGTGATGCAGTTGCATGTTGAAAGCTGAATACGCCTCAACTCAACATTCCCTTTCAGATATGCAGGAGAACCCATTATAGCCTTTAATTATCATTAAAACATGGTGGTGTAATATGGTGGCTTCAATAGTGAGGACCTGCCCCTGATGTTATATAAAGGGCTGTCAGGATCGAGCAGAAACCTCTGCCGCTGAAGGATGAGCCCATTTATGGAAGTGGAAAAACTTTCAGACATGTTTCAGTTCACAGGGTGGCCACTTGAGGCTGGCTCCAAAAGTGAGTCAATCCCCATAGACTCCCATGTTAAATGGGTCAACTTTCCCCCATGACAACTGTACGGGGGGTGGGGGGGGTTCCCTTTTTTCCCGACTCGCTTATTCTTATTCAATGGAGGTTTGAAATTGTGCATAATTAGCCTATTGAGTGACACCTGGGCGCATTCTGTGGATACTGCAACAGCACCATGGGCCCACCCCAGCTGTACTGGTGTTCCGCCGCATTGCCCATTTCTGGATGAACCAGGAAGTAGTAGGAGACAACAAGATATATAAGTCTTTGAGAATCCAAATACAGACTCCATCTTGTCAGAAAGGCCAAAACGAAACACCGTTCAGTTCTTGTGTATTATGAGACAAACTCACAATGCCGGGCAGGGCTGCAGGTTACAGGCCTCCTCATGTGGACTGGGTCGGCTGCTGCTGTCACACAAACCATCGGACACCTGGACGTGAGTCAGCCGGTGGACACACTGGAAGACCGAGTGTCTGAACCCTAAGGAGAAGACAAGGAAGATATTTGAGTTCAGAAATGCATCCTGAACCCTGAAATATCGACACTGACTGCGCTTCCCTACCTTTTCCACAGGAGGCGCTGCACTCCGTGACACCACTCGGTTTCCAGTTGTAGTCTCTCTCTCGTCTGGGAGGCTGAGCTGGTACCTGGTTGTCAGGGCGAGGAGGGGGGTACCTCCCCTCACCAGATGTATCATAGTTCTCCTGATGAGTGTTGGTGTGATGGTCGTATCCTCCCTGACCTGTCACAGTGTTCTCTGAGACGGACATAACAATAGGTTGGTGTTGCTATGGTAACGGGTTATAGTTGATAGTTAATAGTTGAAGTAGAATTATGTTAGATTATGTTATTATGTTATTATTAGAATTATTGTACAAAGTGTGTTTTTGTAGCTTTAAATATGCATAACTCTTGATATCCCACTAAGTACATTAGCGTTGGTCCCTCCACCCTGTAATACCTCTTTTTTACCACTAGAGTGAGTCATCAGCCATTATGGCACTCAGTATGCCTCTCATCGCCACAGGCTGCGGCTCATTCACACCTCAGCTGAGACTGTGTGGAGTAAATCACTATTATGGATATCTACAAAGGTCATTGGTTCAAATCCCCCTGCTGCAGTGTCACTGGCCCTGACACTGATACCCCGAATGACCCTATATGTAGAATTACCCCACCACCCAGATGACTGGATACGCGGTTGAAGATGACATGATATGACATCAATAATGTACATATCATAATAATAATAATCATAATTATTATAAATAATTGATCATAATAATAGCAGAGCTCAGAGGTAGAGAGTGTGTTACCTTCGGCTCCGTGGTTTGGGTGCTGAGGGCCTGCAGGGTTCTCGGAGGGGAGAATGTACTCATAATGAACACCAGGGTTCGGCTGCTGGAAAATCATCTGAGGGGAAAGTGGAGGAGACTCAGTCAACAATCCTCACATGATATTCTGACCTTTAACTATTTTCCTTGAGAAAATGTGATACCTGCTCCTAAGATCTTTTTATTCAAGGCCAAAACATTTTTTGGACAAAACTGATCCGTCACTCACGTAAACGTCCAGGATCTCATTGGTGGGCCCCTCAGCGAGGAACGACTCCCCGGCCGTGCTCCTGATCTCATTGGGTCGTTTGTAAGTGAACATGGTCCCACCTCCCTCGTACTTCCCCGGTCGGTCGATGGCCCAGTTTCCATTGATGATGGATCGGCCCGATCGGCTTCGGAGAGCTGCGGGAGGATGGGGGGGGGGCAACCACACAGTCACCACAGCTGCTTCCTTCCACATAATTATTGTTTCATGTAAAACCATTTCCATGTAACAAGAAGAAGCGTAGTGAAAAACAAAAAAAGGTCTTGCGCCGACTTTCTCCACCCAAAGAAAGTCATTACAGCTAAGTGAATAAATGCTTTCATGTTCTCCTTCAAAGCGATGCCTTTGTGTAAACGTGACGATCGGTTTGTGCTGGCAGCTCTTTCATGCAAATCCTGAAACTGAATCTGTCCAAAATGTTTTCCACTGATTTCATGGATTAAGGACAAGAGGAGCCATTAGAGGAGTAACATTAGACAGGCTTGTAAAGGAGTGTTTGGACAACTAAAAGCTCTGTTAGACATGCACACTGCAGAACAGAGGCCTATTGAGAGCTGGTGAGAGCCTGGTGTCTCCTGTAATCTGCTTTAACCCATTTGAGTCAGTTTCAGAGAACATGTTGACATCTGCTGTTTGGTTCTTCAGTCCAAAAACAGCAATTCAACATGATGTGTGTTTGTGTTTCACTAACACTGTGAGTGTAAATGGAGCGTCATCCAAACCCATGCTAATAGAAGAACTGTGCGTATGTGTGTGTGTGTGTGTGTGTGTGTGTGTGTGTGTGTGTGTGTGTGTGTGTGTGTGTGTGTGTGTGTGTGTGTGTGTGTGTTGTGTGTGATTTTGATCTGGTGGGTCATGGACCCCATATCTGTGGGTTGCATGCCTTTGACTGAGAAAAAGAGTTTAACCCTGTGGTTTTATTTTGAAGAGGATTTTTGTGCCGTCTATTCACACCCCTGAGCAGTAGGTGGCGATGATGCCCTGTAATGCTAATCGACATCCACCATTTCACAGATAGAAGAAAACCCACATATGCTAATTGGCCATAGCAAAACGCAAGTTCAACTCTGACTACATTAAAATGCAGGTAACTGGGGAAGCAAGCATCGCCACCTGCTGGTGGTTTTGTTTAATCATTAAATCTGTTTGTGTTCTTTTGAATGATATTCTGTTCTATCTCTGGTTCAAACTGCTCCATCTCTCCATTGTAAGATTTGGTGACATCTAGTGGTGGAGTTGCTTGTTGTTTCCATTACCTCACCCTTCTGAATGTGCAGGAGATCCTGCAGACGACTTCAATTGTCATTAAAACTCAACAGATGTTTGGTACGTCCACTCTGGGCTACTGTAAAAACATGGCAGCCCCTGTAGAGAGGACCCACTCCTTGTTAAAATATACATTTATGGGCCATTTAAGGGCCATGGAACAAAATAAAACATTTAGGTGATCATAAATTCATGAACATGTCTGTATGTAATGGTTTTGTAATATTTTTAAGAGACAAAAATGACTGAAATTCTACACACTGCACCTATTGTTGAAAATGTTCCTCGATTTGGGTCGCGGCTCATCATGAATAGAATTGTAGAATTACGAGGTGATGGCGGGTGCCGAACCCAGACCGGTAGAGAGTCACTGGTGTAAATGTTGCAGTGTGGGTGCATATTTGCACAGAAGGAGGGAAAGCAAAGTGAACTGGACAGGACATTCAGGGTTGTTGGGATTTGATACAGTGCAGCCACAGAATCCGTCCTCTGCATGTCCCTGGTTTGTTTTACAGAGCGGTGAAATTCCCCTCAGCTTAATTAAAAAGGAAAGTGACACTCAAGGGAGGTGAGATCCTGTAATGAAAGTGTGTTCATACACCTCTCTCAAGGGAACTTGATGCCAGAGGGGGATTTTGTGTGTGTTATTATTTGTCTATTTTTTACACTGCACACTTCTGTGTATCATTCACACAGTCTACCTTTGTACTGTATTGTTTACACCAGTACTGTATAACTTACATTTGTACTGTATAGCTTACATTGTAGTGTTTTGATCACAACAGTAGTGTTATTATTACATTCTACCTCTTAAACTGCCTTTATTTTTTTGTACATTTACTTGTTTTCTATGTGGTATTGTTGTGGACAACACATTTCCTTGTACAGGGAAACATGTTTCTTTACTGTGCACATGAGAATAAACACTTTGAATCTTGAATCTGAAGATAAAACACCACAGTCCCAAATTCTGCACACTGCACCTTTAATCTAAAAATATGATTACATTACTCAGTGTAGAACTTTCGAGCTGCCAGTCTCCGCCTCCACAGCTGGAACATGTACAGTTGTACAATATCCAACACCTCTGCCATTTCACAATTTCATAATGACCTATAATTTGCACACATGTCTTACATTTACCGTTCAACATAATGCAATATATCATATGTTATATATATTATATGTATGTATATATAGACTGGATGAACATTTCCGCTGCTGATGAAACTGTAAACCTGACTGAACTCGAGGAATCCAGCCAACAATATGAAGCCTCAAATGTAAAATAATTTTTAATGTGAAACATAAATTGAAGTGAGATTTATCAGAGCAGAGCAGGAACGTGGAGCTGGACACCAGTTAAATCCAGTGTGATTCCAAACTCTTCATATATCTCCGCTATTCCGCTATATGTTATAATTGAAGCCTCCACAACAGTCACAGTGCCCCTCCTCTCTTTAAGCACTGATGTAAAACAGATGTAAAACAGTAGCCAATTACACCAGACCCGGGCAAACCACGGCCTGCAGGCCGTAGGAGCGAGAAAAAATAAATGTGCTTTTATTTTGAAATGCTTCAATTTCCTGTGTGTGCAATACTGTCATGCTTACAGTTTACATGCAAGGTCGAAGCTTAATCAAGCCCAGCTGTATCCAGTCGGCTTCATTCACATAGACTGAGGACCGCTCTTCATCTCTACATTAAAGGTGCAGTGTGTAAGATTTGGTGACCTCTAGAGGTGAAGCTGCATATTGAATCCATCACCTCACCCTCACCCTTCTGAGCATGCAAGAGAACCTGGACTTCAAATGGCATTAAAACTCAAAAGATGTATAATACGTCCACTCTGAATAACGTGTTAGTTCACACCAGAATCGACATGAGGAAACGTGTTTGTCGTCCTACCCAGGTAGTTCCTGCTCTTCATCATCTCTGTGACGTTGATCTTGGTGGCGCCCTCCGGGATCTCCACTATCTTGTGATAGCCGATCTTGTTGAGACTGTGTTCGAAGAGGCCAGAGACCAGCCGGCAGGAAGAGTTGTCGCCTCCGCACACGCCACACTTATCCATCACCCGCCTTGATCCCAGGTAGTCATCACAGCCAAGACTCTGCCGCACGGAGGAGAGACAAGGTTCCGTGAAATCCAAATGTTCAATGATGTAATTCTTTGAGTGTTCTGACAGTGAATTATTTGGATCAAAGGTGCAGTGCGTAAGATGTGGTGACATCTAGTGGTGAAGCTGCATGTTGTATCCATCACCTCACCCTCACCCTTCTGAGCATTCAGGAGAACCTATGGTAGACGTCAGTTGTCATTAAAACTCAATGGATGTTTAGTATGTCCACTCTGGGCTACTGTAAAAACATGGTGTCCCCCGCCAAGAGGACCCCCTCCTCATGTAAAAATACATTCATGGGCTCATTTACGAGTAATGGGAAAAAAGTGCCATTTTAGGTGATTATGTAAATGTCAGTATGTAACTGTTTTGCAATATTTTTTCAACCAATAGAATTGACAAAAAATACTGAACTCTTACACACTGCACATTTAATACAGAGCTGTTGTAGTCTTGATTAGCATGCATAGTGTTTTAAGGAGTAATCCCACACACAATCATACCGTACCTCTCTATACAGACAATTTCTATATAAGCCTAGAAAACATGGGGTATCTTGCCAAAGGGCACTTCATCAAATGGAATTGAACTCTCAACATTGTTGTCAGATTTGATCACTGCAACCCCTGAGCCACAGCTGGCCCTTCATGGAATTTATCTACCGTGCACCTTTCACACTCAAACAGCTTTGCAAAAGAAGATGCATTCGCCCATTCACACATTCGCACACCTCTACTGCATGTGATATAGTTTTCAAATGCCTGACTCCTCCTATTTCCTGGTTCATCCAAAAATGGGCAAAGAGGCGGAGCACAGGCAAAGCTGAGGTGGAGCCCATGGTGTGGTCACAGCATCCACAGAACGGGCCAGGTTGGCCCAGGTGTCACTCAAGAGGCCACACCCTTAATTATGCATAATTGAACTATGAATGGAAATGAATAACCATTAAGCAGCTTAAAGAAATGAATAACATTTAGTAACAGTACAAAAAATAGTACAGACAAGAATCATTTCAGGGATTTGGGACGATAACCAGAGAAGAAACTGTGAAAGTCATCACGGCCTGACGTGATAAAATAATCGTTTCTGCATCTGTATAATTTAAACATGATCTATTTTTTACAGTGTTCTCCTGTAACACCCTGTCAACACAGTTTTCAGGGGCCATTTTATTTTTTTCCAGGATGTTCAAATACAGTTTGGCAGGAGGGGGGCATGAGAATCAAACCCCTGACCTTCTGGCAAGCAGACGGCTCGTTCTCTGCGTGAACCACAGCCACCATGACTCCACAACCTGCAACCAGGCCAATAAAAGGCTAATTTGGGAACACAGATTATAATCACAGTGGTCCGCGCAGCCGCTGCACCTGCTGAGCAAACTCTATAAACTCACATCGGTGACTTCTGTAGACAAACTAATTACCAGGGAACTTGTTTCCACAATTTGTGTCTGAGTTTCCTGTGTGGTGCCAGCCTGCCCCGCCACCCCCCCCTCCTGTGGTTGTACGTTACAAGAAATGTGGGCAGAGTCAAAATAGACCCGTTCACATGGGCAGTCCATTAATTCACTCAAAGCAGCAGTTAAAGTAAGTTGTAGTTCACAGGGGTGGCCACTTGGGGGTGACTCCAAAAGCGAGTCAGTCCCTATGTTCAAATAGTCAAATTTAGAGACAACTGTCGCTTAATTTGTCACATTTTTTAATCTATCGAGGTGTGAAATTTTGCATAATTAAGGGGCGTGGCCTCTTAAGTGACACCTGGGCGGACCTGGCACATTCTGTGGATGCTGCGACAGCACCATGGGCCCAGTCCCAGCTTTACTTGAGCTCCGCCTCTTTGGCCATTTTTGGATGAACTAGGAAGTGGGCGGAGTTAGGCATCGGCAAAATGGTTAAGAGTGATCCGCCCATTACGACCATCATGATAAGCACTCTGCCGAAACCTATGGGTGAGGTCACTTGTCCACACTGGGTCTGTAGACAGAAAGGAAACCAGCTGATCATAACAAACCCTAGCCTCTCTGTGATTGGACGATCTCTCGCTTGGCCTCCACATTGAGGCCCTGATCAATCACATATTTCTCCATCTCTGTCCCGTATCAGAAACACACGTCTCCTTCTCAGAGCTCCTGTGTTGCGTGCACCCGGTTGTAACGCCCATAAAAAGACCAACATGTGGCAGAGGAGCTCTACATGTGGTGCCGATGTGTTAAAGTCTCACTCTGAAGGCTTCAATTTACAGCCAGTGTCTAATAAGTCGTAAAGAAAACTGGTCATCTCCGTGGGTTTGTCTGGAGGAAGGCGGCTGTAAGTTAGCTGCACGCCAGCAGAACGGACGGAGAGACGGGAGGAGGAGGAGGAGGAGGAGGAGGAGGAGGAGGATATATGAAGCCAAGAGATGGGAAGATGGATTAAAGTGGAGATGGAAGAAAAAATGAGGAGAGCCTGGCTCGCTCCCACCCGCAGCAGCAGATCACAAGCCAAAACACCACCTGGGCCAAAACAAACAGCGAGTGCCTCCTTCCACACAGGAAATAAGTGATGAGAGAAGAGAAGAGCAAACTGTGAGAGCGGAGAAAAGAACAGCAGGCCACTGCCAGACGCTTCTGTGGTCAACGTGGAGCTGTGAGGAAGCTCGGGGGACAATGGGTCACTGAACCAGGGGTGTCAAACCCATTTTAGGCCACCGGAGGCCCGGACCAGTACAGTATCACTATAATAACCTATAAACAACAACTCCAAATATTCTCCTTAGTCTTAGTGCAAAAATATGTAAAGGTGCAGTGTGTAAGATTCCGGTCATTTTTGTCATTTCTAAAAAATATTACAAAAATACAAATTGGCATAATCATGAATTTGCAATCACCTAAATGTATTATTTTTTCCATTACCCTTAAAGGTGCAGTGTGTAAGATTCGGTGACATCTAGAGGTAAAGTTTCATGTTGTATCCACCACCTCACCCTCACCCTTCTGAACATGCAGGAGAAGCTATGGCTCAAAAGCACTCAAAAGATGTTTACTACCGGTACGTCCACATTTACTACTGGAAAAACATGGCATCCCCCATAGAGAGGACCCCCTTCCTCATGGAAATATATATTAATGGGCTCAATTAAGTGTATTGGGTAAAAAATTATGTGTAAAAGTATGTGATTGTTTTGTAACATTTTAAGAAGTGACAAAAATGACCCAAATCGTACACACTGCACCTTTAAATGAACCCATTTCACTCTGCAGGGGCCGCCATGTTTTTACAGTAGCTCAGAGAGAGGTTTAATGCCGTACTGGATCCTCTGACGGGCCGGTTCTGGCCCGCGGGCCCTGTGTTTGACACCTGCAGTAAAAACAACACCATTAGAGGGTGATTTGAAGTGGCTACAGTTACTCCAGCATGGAAAACAAATAAAAATGCAGCAGAGCAGAGCTGTCGCTGACATGACTACCAAGGAATATATCCATTTCCACAATGAATGACTGAGAGCAGCAAAGTCACAGAAGCTTTGAAAAAAAAGGGGGGGGGGGGATAAAATGTTCCTCTCATAAAACAGACGCTGACACGGTCAGAGGTCGTCTGCGGACGCTCAGATGGGAAAATGTGTGGATGGAAGCACGAAACGGGGAATAAGCCTTGCAAACCTCTGAGAGCCCGAACTGTCAATTTAACATCACTTGACTGTGGGATTAAAATCACACGAGGGGGAGTGGGGGGTGTGGGGGTGGGGGTGGGGGGTTCTTTCCTCTGATGTAGGAATATCCAGTAGGGGTTTCACACCTCCGCTCACAGGAAGCATTAGAGAGCCCAGGGACTTCTTTGATATCTAGTGATTTGGACAAGTCGCACCATTAACGAATCTGTCAGGTCAAACCTTTCAGCTTGGCGGGAGAGCACAGCACAAAATCACATCCTAATCTGTCCCCGAATAAACCTGCCCAACCCCCCTCTTCCTCCTCCTCCTCCTCCTCCTCCTCTTCCTCCTCCTCTTCCTCCTCCTCCTCCTCCCCCCCCACCCACCACACACTGTCACATCTGCTCTGCAGGCCGACTTTGACGAACACGACCTTCACTGTGAACCCGTCACACCGAGGTGTCGCCGGTAACTCTCAGTGGATATTCCATTGGATTCTTTAAAGGTGCAGTGTGTAAGATTCGGGTCATTTTTGCCACTTCTATTGGTAGGAAAAAATATTACAAAGAAATGACATACTGACGTTTTCAGACGTTTTTCCCATTATCTTTAAATGAGCCTATTAATGTATATTTAGATGAGTGAGTCCTCTCCACGGGGGCCGCCATGTTTTTACAGTTGCCCAGACTGGATGGTATGGTTACTTCACCCAAAAAGTAGCTAATTTGGTAAGTGAGCTACAGCAGGGGTTGGTTTGATTTGTCCACTCAGGGCTACTGTAAAAACATGGTGGCCTCCATAGAGAGGACCTGATGTTGATATAAAGGGCTACTTCAAGGGTAATGAAAAAAAGCTTTACACTCAAGTGATTGAATTATTCAATTATCTGAATGGTGACATTTTTAATATTCATTTTCTGCCAACACTTCAGTTTTGCTGTAATTCTATAAACTTGAACTTAACCAGTAATGACATCTTTACTTATAAGGCACTTCTCAAAGCAAACAAACATCAAAACAATAACTTTTTTTTCCCGCAATATAACCACCAGACTCTGTTGGGTTTAACTCATTCTGCTGCTGAGTTCTTCCAACAAAATGGACACACACACACACACACACACACACACACACGCACACAAAGACATTAGGAATTAGACACAGATATTCTCAGGCACAAGTCTTGTCTGGTTCTTATTTAACAACCCCCGCCCCCACACACACTGACAGATGATGACAGCACATCTCCTGTGCAGCCTCTGTGTTTGAATCCTGAAAATAAACTGATGCCACAGACCTTAAACATCGAGGTCCGGACCTGTACTGTTGACTCGCGGTGCTTTACATTATGGTCAGTAGCCACTGTTTGAACAGTGAACTGCAAATAGTCAGGGTTACATTTTGACCATAACACACAAAAACAGCAGTGTTGACTTTTTAAATTAATAAAACAACAATTAACGTCCGGGGTCATGTGAATTTCACGACATTGAAAACAGCAGGAAAGGGCTTTCGCTGGCCTTTCGCTTACCCTCTTAAACCCTCGGCTGTTTTTCCTTTTCCTTTATTTCCAGGCTTATGGCACAGCCACTGTGTGTCTGCAGGCTACTGGGAAATACCTCGGCTTGGCTCGTCACTGATATGAAACATGTTGGAGGAGAGTTCATTCAGTCAAAACTGGATTTTATAGTAGAAATGAAACGGTCCGTTGGCAGCTCGGGAAACAATGTATGGTGAAAATACTGCTGTCATCAAGGTTTGGAGTGAACGGCAAAACATCGTCCAACACACAGACACGAAACAAAGATGGACGTTATGTCCAAGCACTTGTTGTTGTTTGGTACATGGCGAACATTGACCAGCTCGACCTGTTGCACTTGCAAAAATGTGTCAATATATACCTATAAGAGAGTTTAAATTATATAATATCGTACAACATTATAAAGTCTATGATACATATGGTTGATGAATGATACTTTTCTCCATTCACTCCAGCCAACTGATTAAATATAATGTAAAGTCCATTGAATATATGTTATCATTGGGTTAGGATTTGGGTTGGAAAGGCATATAATACTTATGAAGTCCTGTTTACATTTACTATAGGTCCTTGTGTAACCTCGCCCCCAATCCTCCAGATATGCACCAGATTATAATGGCCTCTTCTCAGACTACAAGCATAAAGTAACCCTCATAGCCACCTGTCCTGTGGTTTTTCTGTGTGTGTGCGTGTGTGTGTGTGTGTGTGTATGTGTTATATTTATCATTGAGTCTTTACACTGCTGACACACACTAATCCATCTCTGACAGATGCATCAAGCTGACAATTAACACTAGCACATGTTGTGACTGGACCACTGAGCCACACAGCAGCAGCAGCAGCAGCATCCAGATGCCAGCAGCTGTTTGCAGAACAGATGCATCTTGCATGTACAAGGTTTAACATAAATCTCTCTCCTTCACCTTGTCCCTTCATCTCCGAAGATGCTATAACTCAAACTGATCCGGTTCAACATAGGCTTTAATTTGTGTCTCAACATGTCATCCTATGAAAATACAACATAATTTATATTGATTAATACTGACATTTAAAAAAACAGTGTCTCAGGATAAATCAAGCATCCCTGTGTAAATCCTGTGTATGTCTACAAACAATGTTTATAGAGGCTCTGACGGACAGGGTTCAATGCAAATATAAAGTTTACGTGACGGCCGCCTCTTTCCCATGTCTCATTCCACAGTACTGCAGGTCAGGCAGCTGCTACTGCTGCTGCTGCTGCTGCTGCTGCTCCTACCAAGGCCACAGGAATAGTTAACGTATAGCATAATGTAACAGGGGTATCTGGGTATTTCCCAGGTTCCCAATGACCCGGGTCCGATCCAGAATAACTAACACGGACACATGCTGCTGGTCCGAAAACCAGGAAGAAAAAGACAAACAAAGAATAGCATGGGGAGGTCATGCATAAAGGATGTTTTCTTTGTCTGCACGTAGAGCAGCGGTCAAACCTCCTCCTGAGTCTGAATCCACATGAGTCCACACTGGACTGGCTGAGGCTCAGATCCCAGCAGAACCTTCGAACCCGAGACTGGGAGGTTTACTGCTCAATTTTCCTTCTGGCTGCCAAAAAGACTGTGAGACTCAGACCGCTGTCTCCTGCACAACATACTCTCACTCTGTTGTATCCTTCACCTCACCCTTCTGAGCATGCAGGAGAACCTTCAGTTGTCATTAAAACTCAAAAGATGTTTAGTATGTCCACTTTTACAACTGAAAAAACATGCCGTCCCCAATAGAGAGGACCCCGTCCTCATGTAAATATACATTAACTGGCTCATTTTAGGGTAATGGAAAATATTACTAATTGAAAATAATTGTAATATTTTTAGAATAAAAATGACCGAAATCTTACACACTACACCTTTAATGAAAAGATTGCAGTTTGCTGGTGCACAGGTTTTTGACATGTATTGTCCTCAATATTAGAAAAATCCATATTTGATGTAATCAGTGTTCTACTTGTGTTTCGCCATGGTCAGTTATCATACACCAGTATGAATAGACGTGCTCAGCACCGGGGATTTCTACAGCTCTTCACACATCACACACAAAAAAAATGTGGTGAGGCGCTCTTTGGCTCCTCACCAGTGAAGTTGTCATGACGTGGTCAGCTGTGACACACCGGCCATCATCTGGAGAAGCCATCCGGCCCTAACTTGACTGCCAGGTGAGAATACAGAAGCAACCAGACAAAGAATTTATAGTGGAGGTGACCACGAGTCACGGCACCGCATCTGGAAATGACATCGCTGCGATCTGACGTCCGAACGTCTCAAAGACGAAAAAAATAAATACATCAGGTTCGGTTTACGATTTAAATCAAAGTTTGGCTTAGATTAGGAAGAAATATGTCATCATAATATAACTCCACCCACCCCCACATGTGATATGCACATTGTGGTCGTCATGGAGACCAGCATCTGCCTCCCACATGCTGGGATGCTGTGGATCGTTCAACTGGTTTTAATGAGCGGTGGCAAGCGACAGTTTCTCCTTGAGTCAGCACTTCAAACACATCTGCATGTACGGAAGCTTCGCTCACATCCCACATGCTCACTAATGAAGTGAGAGACTATCACCCTGATTCACTACGTGATGCTCCACTTCCTGTTTGAAGGTCATGGCCAACAGATACATGATCATATTCGTATCCTGGTATTAGAGAAATGAATGTATAGTACAGCCTAAAACTATTGGTTGACGTCCTGGGATATGCACACAACGTGTTAGTCTGAAAACCAGCATGTCATTAAAGGTACAGTATGCTGGATTTTCTTTGATTAATGTACGGACCATGCACTGTATGTAAACATGGACATAGCATCTGTAGGTTTCTGCAGAGTGTTTATGTGGCGCGTAGAGGGCGGTTCACTCGTCGCCATAACTCCTCCTACCTCCTGGTTCATCCAAAAACGACAGACAACTGACAACAAGAGGTGGAGCACAGGTAGAGGTGGGGTGGGCCCATGGTGCTGTCGCAGCATCTACAAAACGTTCCACGCAGACCCAAGTGTCTTTCAAGAGGCCACACCCCTTAATTTTGCACAATTTCAAACCTCAATAGTAGAAAAATAATTGTATTAGAAATCCCCCCCGTACAACTGTCATGGGAAAACATATGACTGATTGAGACCAAAAACAACATTTTTAATTTAAACTTGTTTAATTCACTTTGAAAGTTTACCATTTTAACATGGGAGTCTATGGGGATTGACTCACATTTGAAGTCAGCCTCAAGTGGCCATCCTGTGAATTGCAAGTATTTGCCACTTCTGTATTGGAGGTTGCCGCTTGGTGTGCACACACAAACACCAACCCACAAATTGTGCACACTATACCTTAAGACTGACACTTTGCATCAAGCTACATTGTGTATGTAGCCACTAAAGTGCATATTAAGACCTGCATTTGCTTTCATGCAGGAATCTCTGAGAGGAAGCAGTGTGACTCTGGAGTGGCCACACATGAATCATATGGAAGATGTGACTGTTGATGTTGCAGATGTGTGTTGATGTGTTGTTGAAGGTGATCTTTCAGCTTTCCATTCTCCACAACACCACAATTTACTGTTGTCAGTGGCAACAAGTATAAAACCAGTGAGAGAGAAGACAAACAGGAAAAATCAAGCGGCTGTTATGTTTGGAACAAATCAACAAACTGAACAGTGCCGTTTTTTCAGCCTCATCTTAATGAGCTACTCCAAACTGTGGAACATTAAAGGTGCAGTGTGTGATATTTTGGTCATTTTTCTAACCTCTAAAAATATTACAAAACACTTACATACTGACATTTTTCATGAATTTATAATCATCTAAATGTTTTATTTTTTCCCATTACCCTTAAATGATCCCATTATTGTATATTTACATGACGAAGGGGGGTCCTCTCTACGGGGGCTGCGATATTTTTACGGTGGCCCAGAGTGGACGTACTAAACATCTTTTGAGTTTTAATGACAACTGCATGCTCAGAGGGGAAAGGGTGGGGGGAACATGCAACTTCACCTCTAGATGTCACCAATTCTTACACACTGCACCTTTAAAGCTTGCAAATCTGAAATCATGTCATCAAGCTGACATGCTGCCCTGCCAACTGCAGGCACCGGCATCTATAAACCAGTGCTGATGGCAGATGTAGATGACCTGAGCAGTGAGACCTTTGATCCTGACAGTAAAAAAAAAAACAGGCCTCCCCCATCCATACCACAGACTGCCCTAATAACCCGGGCCGAAGGGCATGGCGTCTTCATTAAAGGCTCCCATGCTTGTAAAGGGGCTCAGAAATAGCAAGTGAGCACAACGGTGCCATTAAAAATGCTGAGTGTTCCACCTGACATCACTGCTGCTCTGATTTAGACACGCCACTGTTTTGGGAACCGGATAACAGGGGGATTTAGGCCCCAGAGATAATGGACTGATGACGTGAGAAAAGGACAACTCAGCATATCATGCAGCTGATGTAAACAAAGGATTATCACAATGAACGATTACACGACAATTGCTATTTAATCCAAACTGCCACAACTGGATTTATAAGGTAGAAAAACCCAAGAAGACAAGCAGCACCGTCTGGGGCTTATGGATGAGGCCAATACTGAAGTGGGAAAACTTGCAGTTCACATGGTGGCCACTTGAGGCTGGCTCCAAAAGCGAGTCAATCCCCATAGTCTCCAATGTTAATGTGGACAACTATAGAGGTGAATGAAACATGTTTAAAACATGGAACAACATTACATCACATTATCATATTATAATCTCTATTTTAACGAGGTTTGAAATTAGACAGAATTGGGGGCATGGCCTTGTGAGTGACACCTGGGCCGACCTATGCATGCTGCGACAGCAGAATGGAACCACCGAGGCTCTACCTGTGCTCCGCCTCTTTGCTAGTTTTTGGATGAACCAGGAAGTAGGCGGAGTTAGGACAAGTGAACCGCCCACTGCGAGCTTCATAAGAACTCTGCAGAAACCCATGGATGACGTCCATCTATATATATAAGGTCTATGGTCTCACATCCTCTATGTCTGAGAATGGTGTAGACATCTCTTTAAAAGCAGAAATACTCTTTCCAACTCCCACAGTGGAAATAATAAACGCACACCATTTCCAGTATATATAAATATACTTTTTTATCGACTACTCAAAATACTTTGCAGGACATCTAGCCTTCACCATTCACCTCGATGTGGCTGCTTTATGTCATAAACTGTTGGCACAGCCATCGTGGGCAATTTAATCTTGGCCAAGGACACTTCAGATGGCAGGGAACCGAACACAGCGCTGGTTTGTGGACGACCTTCAACAACACCTGAGTCATTACCGCTGTCAAACGGAAACATTTGCAACTAATGAGTCTAAGGTGCACCTGACGTTTTAACTGTTTAGGATCCTGCTTACAAAGCCAAAACGGACTATAAACAAGAGCCATGTGAACAGATGTGTTACTCAGCCGCTGGTCAAACAATTAGGATCTTGATGTAGCTCAGTGGTAGAATATGTGCTTCGAATGTATGAGGTTGTAGGTTCAATGCCCAGCTTCTCCACCTACCACCACAAGTACATAAGAGCATATGCTTGTACAAATAGCACTAACCAAGCTTGCTATTTCCATGGATTTTCTGCAATATGTTAAATATACATCAAACAGTGAATGGTAACGCCCAACACCAGCTCTATATACCAGGTACAGGTGAGGTCAAGAGTCCTCTGGTCAAATCCCGGGTTTCAGACTGTGCACACCAACCCAAACAAACTCCATGGTTCAGTTCAACAGGGCTGAACAAGGCAAGTGTGAATGTGAGTCTGACTGCAATATGTCTAATTGATATCTTAAGGTCACGTGATCAATATAGTTTTATGCACGTACCAGACAAAAGGTGCATAATACGTGTACAAGCTTTAACCTCACAAGCCTTGGCAAATCCACCATTATAATACAAGTCTGCTAAAGAGTGAGCAGACCTGCACCTTAAAGGGACAGCGAGTCAGCGCTCTGATTGGTCCATTGCATGTTATAGCTGAGTCACATTCTACACCTGACCTACAAACATTGAACTGGGCACTCCCCCCAAAAAACATGCACTACAGCCTAACTCTCCTAAGTCTCTGTGTATAAAATGTTATACATCATTGAAAAGATGAATCCAATTTTTCTGCATGCGTGACTCAGCATGTTCTCACTTGTGAAATATCTTCGATGAATATGCTGAGGCAAAGGGAAACATTTTCACATCACTGCTGTCTGCATACAAATTGAGTTTAATAAGGTCATGCAAAGGTCAAGAAAAATTGGCACGACACAATTTAAAGGTGCAGTGTGCCAAGATTTCTGTCATTATTGTCAATTCCAAAAAATATTAAAACAATTACATCTTGCCCTTTCAAGAATTTATAATCACCTAATGATTTATTTTATCCCATCAATGTATATTTACATGAGGAGGGGGTCCTCTCTATGGGGGCGGCCATGTTTTTACAGTGGACGCACAAAGCAACTTTTCGTTTTACGGACAATTCACAGTCGACCATAGGTTCTGCTGAATGCTCAGAAGAGTGAGGGTGAGGTGATGGATACAACATGCAACTTCGCCTCTAGATGTCACCAAATCTTACACACTGCACCTTTAAGAAGAGCTTTTCCACATGCAGCAGCAGCAATAGCTGAGTCTCTGAAACCTCACACAATGAGGGGGCAAAGCCAATGTCAACTTTGAAATGGCACCCAGACCTTTAAACAAGGAAATCGCACAAAATGTCACATAGTATTTACATGGCAACTCATGATGACATCTTATTCACTAAAGGTGCAGTCCACGTATTTCACAGCATCCAAAAACATCACGAAAACAACTGAGCCCACATTTCATGCACAGATGAATTCCTGCCTTGACTTGATACTAACACCATGGTGGCCTCATCCAGACATTGGCACGTCACACGTTTTGCATTAACACTCTGAGGCACCTCGCAGCGGTGGCGTTAATCTTCGGAAAACAGGTGAGCTAAGAACCAACCGAGAGCCCAGCCACAGGCAGAGACGGGCTAATTCAGGCTCGTACTGTCTCCCTGATAGAGTTCAGGATACATCTTTATAGTCCCGTGCAGGACGGGCCCCGACTCACAGGGTCCTCAACTCGGAGGAGGGGGAAATCTTATCCCAACAGCAGCAGCAACAGCAGCCCCTGAATGTGCAGTGGAAAAATAAACAGCTCCGGGAGCCGAGCCACAGTGAAAACAGCCACACTGTAAATCCTCACAGTGGATGGATGAACCACCTCATGGTCCCACACAGAGGACTGAGTGACATTCAGATACACGCAAAGCTGTTTACAAGCGCTAAAGTGGCCACTAGTATCTCACTTTCAATCTGGGATTAAGTCATTTTAATCCGAGCCAATTTAAAGGTGAAGTGTGTAAGATCTTGGTCATTTTTGTCACTTCAAAATATATTACAAAACAATTACATACTGACATTTTCATCCATTGATAATCACAATAACAAACTAATCACAAACTCAATGTTCTCATTTTTCTCCATTACCCTTAAATGAGCCCATTACTGTATATTTACCTGAGGAGCGGGTCCTCTCTACGGTGGCCGCCATGTTTTTACAGTAGCCCAGAGTGGACGTACTAAACATATCCTGAGTTTTAACGGCAACTGAAGTCTACCACGGTTTCTCCTGCATGTTCAGAAGGGTGAGGGTGAGGCGACGGATACAACATGCAACTTCACCACTAGATGCCACCAAATCTTACACACCGCGCCTTTAATCTCTGTGTCCAATGTGACACATCATTCCTCCTGATGACAACCGTGCGACACGTCAACCGAGCATTACTGACTCATCATGCAGTGCAGGGCAGCTCTGATAAAGACTCAGCTCCGTCATCCTCTCTGGTCCTGCAGGAGAAGGTGAAGCTGGGGGTCCTACCTGTGAGCGTGGCTTCCCCTGCACACGCATGTGGAGGCAGAGGAGCAGCAGCAGAGGAGCCAGTCCGAACAGCATTCTCTCATGTGGCCACAAAAACGCTCCAGCACCGGTCCAACCAAGCGGCTGCTCCCTGTGTCAGTGCGCTGCTCCTCCTCCTCCTCCTCCTCCTTTGCCAGAGCAGCTCGGAGAATGCCAAGACTGAGAGAGAGAACCTCACTCTGGAGCAGATCTACATGAGCTGCACACCCTCCACTACCACCACTTGTAAACTGAGCTGGGGGAGGTGCAGCCGGGGGAGTGGGGTGGTGGGGGAGCAAGAGGTAGAGAATGAATGAGGGGAGAGGGGGTCGGGGAAGGGAGGCGGGGGATAACTGACAGTAAATTCAACGTTGAAAGTTTTTAGGGTATATTTGCATGTCAGAGAGGAAGGAAATTGAAATGAGAGTGTCAGCAAAACCACTGTGCTATAAGGCAGTGATTCGCAACTGGTGGGCTGTGACCCAAAATATGATAGGAAAGAATAAAGTTGCATGGTCGCGATCCAGACAGGATCCGCTCACTGCAGAAGATACAGACACAATGAAAATACTTAACATCACCATAATGGCTGCATGAGCACATGAGCTACATTCTTATTGCCCCACTGTTGGTTCCACCACATTAAACCCTAATTCACCAGGACGAGTGAGATGAAGGCTGTGCGCTCGTCATCCTCATATCTTTGAGACAGTTGGTTTTCTCATGAAGGTGTGCGGGCAGGCTGGAAGGAACACACCGGGGATCCTGTGCCTGCGCTGACCTGCAGGCTTCTACAATATAGGACATGAGATGATTGAAAGGTCCTCTGGTTTGAAGTGGTACAGTGAGACACAGTGAGACCACAGCAGACCGACCCTGCACAGACACACTGAGGAGGAGGAGGTGAGGCAGAACAGCACAGCACATGTGGTGGGAACCAAGGGGGGGGGGCTGTAAGACCAACAATAAATCATCTACCTATCTATCCATCCTCCCAAACACTGACCAACCCATCTATCAACGTATCATCTATCCATCGACCCAACCATATTTCTATGTATCCACCTATCCATCCATTCATCCATCCATTCATCCACCCATTCACCAGTCTGTCCATTCATCCATCCATCCATCTCTCCATCCATCCATCCAAACACTGACCAACCCATCTATCTCTCTATTTATCCTAAGTGTACAACACTTTATTCATCGTAGAGTTGTATTGGAGGAGACTTTGCAAATTATGCAAAATATAGTTTTACATTTATTCTTATACAACCTAAAGTGTGAGTCTCTTTGGGTTTCTAACATGAATCATTGATTCTTAATCAAGGAGCTGATTTGTCAAAATGAGCATCATAAGCAGAACAACACAGTCTTCCATTTTGCAGATATACTAAAATACTACTACTACTGGCTGACTTTGTTGTTGCAAGTGGTTTCTGGTGTGATCAACCCGAATGTTAAGTGCCACTCCCTGCATGGCCAGAGGTGTCACTTTAAACAGTCATTTTAGCGACGTTCCTCAATTCGCCTTTAAATGGTTGTTTTTGTTGATTAAAAAATAACAAAAAAGCACAACAAGCGGCTGAACAACATGAGTGCATGTACAAACAGCATGTTGTGCATGACTGTAAACATATGCAGGTTTACTCACAGGGGACATGGGTTGTACTGTATGTAAGATGTGCACAACAGAGGATGCATGAATGGCAGATGTGTGCAGTGACAGATATACTGTTCTGGATCTAACGGGACTGACTGTGTGTTGCATTCACGGGCTGCAGGATTTCCCCTTGGCCTCGACACAAGCATGTGAAAATGTGTAATGTTTTAAACACCAGTAAAAATTAACAGCTACTGAAGCCGGGGACTGTGTCGGGTTTGCACGTGGCAAAGCATTAAGGTGCTGATGAGATTCATGTCAAGCCATCGCCTGCCACCTTTTTATGATCTTCTGCAAACGATTGCCTTCACACCTGCTGCTGTCTGGGCTTAAAGGGTTTCAGCTGAGACCCACACACACGCGCACACACACACACACACACACACACACACACGGAAAGCGCTTCACAATGAGCTTCTATGTCATCCCTCCAGCTGCAGACATGTAGGAGGGGAACAGCCCTTTTCAGCAGCCCATCCGTCCCAATGGTGGACCTCCACACATGCTCTCCTGCTCCCTGTGATCTGGACTCATCTCATCAGAATGGAGGCATGGCGCCCAGAGGTCAGGCGGGGCCAGACTGAGGCTCCTCGGGTCTTTGTCTCCTTCACGCACACACGTCAGAGTCGTGCTCTCCAGCAGGTGGGCTGGACGTGGCCGGACTCACGCCGTCACACACACACACAATAGCTGCTCCTCTTCATCTCGTCCTCCGTCGCCTCTCTCCGGCCTCTCTTGGCGTTCACTGGACATTTCAATCCAAAGCTCATTAGCAGAGCTCAAACATGTTTAGCAGGTGTGGCCTCAGCGGGAACCACTGTACCTGGCAGCTGGGATAACTCTATCATTAACCCACCATACATCATGCGGAGGATACAGAGCCTCCACTTCTTGGCTGCCATATTCCAAATATTCAACAAACGTCAAATCCAGCGTCTCCATTCATTTCTATCCGCCTCCTTCGAAATGGCTTAATCTGTTAACTTGATTAGTCAGAACACAGGAAGAGGGAACACGTGAGTGCTCTGCAGCTGGGATGTATATCAGTCAGATGTACATCCCATGATCGCTCCCTGTAAGCAATGTGTTTAACTGGAGACGGTAGGAGTGGAGGAGAAGGGAGGACAGCTAATGGATACAGCAGGTGGAGGGGAGGTGGGGGGGGGGGGGGGGGGGGGGTTGCAAGGTGTGGTGAGAAAGGCTGATGTTTCTATTTGCTCGTGCAGGGGAAGATATAAAACAGTTAGTGTGCATCAGAGGTCTCCTGCCACATGCCGTCCTGCAGCATCTGCACAGCTCAAAGAATGTGGCCTTTCATTTCAATCACACTCTGCAGCAGCTCAGCTCTGTGATTAGTTTCCCATCTCCGTCTGTCTGTGCACGGTGACCGAGTCATGGAGACTTGTGGTATGGACGCCTCAGTGCAGTCTGCACAACTGTAGATTCATTATAACAGGCAGGATTTTAAGAAGTAAGGTTATAGTGTTTGTAAACAATTAAAAATTATCTACTCTATTCTATCTTACTATTTTTATGATAACTTATTATTATTATTATCATCATCATTATTATTATTATCATTATTATTATTATTATCATTGCCGGTGAGTTATTGTTACTATTATTATTATTATTATCATTTGCATTGTTGTTATTATTGTTATTATCGTTATTATTATGTTTAATACCCATTCAAAACACATTGCAGAAGGAGTTGGAGTTGGAGTTCACCGTTTTCTACCTTCTAACACAAATTTCTGAAATTTCTCCAAATGCAATGACTACATTTTTCAAGAACATGAAAACCCAGCTGGAATACTAAATATCTGAAATTAAATAAATTGCTAAAGTCGAATAAAAAATGCACTAAAACAAAGTGTTTGCAGCAGCTGTGGGAGCAACTATACTCTGCAATTAGCATTATATGTTTGCAGATCTGTTCACAAACAAAAAGCAGAATATAAAAAAACAAATTAAAGAAGCGCAGAAGTCTGAATATCAAACAGGATTATTCAACTCAACTTCTTCAAAAGACATATCAAGCACCACTATGTTAATCTTATGTGGCATATTAGCAGAATTACCCTTTAAATGGGCAGATTTTGTAGATTTGGATCGCTAAACAAACGAAAACAGAACTAGCCAATGAATGTTCACAGTGTCTTACTCTTGATTCGTCTCAAGATTTAGAAACTGATGAAAAGTGAAAACTTAATGATTCAAGTCTGAAACCACAATACATGTTATTATCTGCAGACTGTGGCCTGTAAAAGCTCCAAACCTCAATGATTACTCAGCCCACTGGACCTCGATGAGAACTGTGACTGACTGACTGACCGACTGATTGATGGACTGACAGGAACAAACAGAGCAGATTAGGTCTCATTCACATCTGTGTTGAACATGGCCTGAGGTTAACAAGGTGCTGTTAGACACAGTCAGATAAGAGTCACTATGGGGTTGACCCTGATCTACAGGTAACCTTCACTACACATACACACACACACACACACACACACACACACACACACACACACATAGAGTTACACCGTTACAAGATCACACACTTAAAGAAATAATCCAGAAACACATATTGTAATGTAAATTACAATATGTGTAAATACACATATTGAATTTAATCTTGGGTAAACCCACAAAGATATAGTGTATTATTATATTAATATTCATAAACATTTGTAGCTACACACACACACATACAATTTGTGAGAGTTACACACTTATAGAATTAGTGCAAAAATAGACATAATGTATTAAATCGTATGCAAATCCACAAAATGTAGTATCTTATACACCTGCAACCACACATCCATACCCCCCACACACACACAAAACCAAACACACATACACACACACACACACACACACACACACACACACACACACACACACACACACAACCAAACACACACATATACACATTCTATTAGAGAGAGTTACACCGTTAAAAGCTCACACACTTACAGACATAGTATAAAAATACAGTATTTTCTCATATCGATATTTTTAAATATTACCACACACACACACACACACACACACACACACATGCACACACACACACTCTTAGTGAGAAAGTAACACTTTTAGAAGTACAACCAAAATACACATAATGTATTATATCTTGTGTAAACTTACAAAATACAAAAGTATCTTACACACCTGCAACCACACACACACACACACACACACACACACACACATACACACTCTCTAACATCTTCGTCTCTTATCTCTCTCAAACCACCCCACATTCCTGCGAGCGCTGACCACACATCGAGGGCTCCGCGTCTCCCTCATTCCAAACAAACCGATCAGGCAGAGAATGAGATCAACTGTCCCGTCAATTGACGGCCACCCAGAGAGCACCTAATCACCGCCAACAGCCGTCTGTCCCCCAGCAGAGACCCCTGTGACCGGCCGGTGATAAAAATACACCCTCACGTCGGGGTAGTAGACCCCTCATAAATCTGAGACTCAACCACAACATGCATCAGCTGTCCAACACTCACTTACCTCAGACTATCTAATATGACACATCTATTATCTGTCCATCACTGAAACCATGGTTTCAAGAGTCTCTCCCATCTCACATCCCTCTTACACTTTGGGTCAGACTCCTTTCATCACTAGTGAAGGTATTTTTGGTGTAAAAGTAAAATCAGGACGGATCCAAATGTGATTTCTCTCTTTCTTTCTGCTGACATCAGCGTTTTTTTATGCTGCTTGTTGTGTTGAGCTGCAGGAATATGATCAGGAAATGGAAATTCAACACAAAGCCTGCCCTCTCCCTCTCCCTGTGGTCCCGTGTTATAATCCAGATTATGTGTGAAAACATGCCCCCCCAACCTCCCTATTCAAACCTCATGTCTGTCGGTTCACAGTGCGAGTGAAAAAAGGCAGAAGTGAGGTAAAAAAGAAAATAACAGGAGCTTTATTAAAGAGGAAATTAACAGTGCTGATATAAAATACAGGATATGAAGAGTGAAACCACCAGTGTGTTGGAGACACATGGAATGGGACCAGGCCCCACGGTTCAAGGCCCCTCTGTCTCCTGAAGACAGACTTTATGAGCCTGTGGCAGAGAAACAAACAGTGTTTACCATTCTATTTGAGAGTGTGTGGCTTTAATGAATCATTACATACAACTTTATATTATGTATATGTGCTCTAACTAGACAGTCTGAAGGTCGGTCTGCCAACCAATGTGACCGGCTTGCGGGGAGGGGGGGCATGTCCAGTCCAAGTACAGAAGATGGACCCAGTGTCAATGTATTTGTGTTAATCGGGGTGTGTGTGTGTGTGTGTGTGTGTGTGTGTGTGTGTGTGTGTGTGTGTGTGAGAGAGAGAGAGGAGTGATAGATGCACAGACAGACAGAAAGACAGATAACCAGATAATAAACATGGCTTCAATGTTGTTGCCACCTTAAATAAATCATTATATGAGAAATCCAGCACCAGCTCACTGAGGGTTTCCACAGGCCATTGAGTACCAGTGGGAGCAGGAGGGGCAGGGGGGGCAGCAGAAGTTTAACCAAACGAAGACATCAATCTGTCGTCCTCTTCACATCATCACTTCTCAGCCACATTCGCTCTGAACTGCGCCTCTGACTGGAATTCTCATATCGGAGTCGTCTTAACAGCAACAAGTGCCCTAACAAGCGTCATTAACAGGGATAATGTATCACCAGCCCTTCCTGAGCTGCTGCTGCTGCTGCTGCTACTGCTCCACAGCTGAACCTGAACTCTGACTCCCCAGGGGAACGTTAGCAGAAACAGTATCTCTCTGTTCCCTGGGATGATTCGAGCATCGCATTAGAAATACTACTTACTGTATTGAGCTGATGTGGTACTTATTACAAAAACAGATCTGGAGATGGCGCTGGATGCAACAAATGGAGGATCGTCATCAGAGGGGACGGAACATGTGACAGGCCATCAGACTGAAATATTTGAGTCTCTAAGTGGTGCCCTGGCTGACCTACTGACACCGACATCCCAGCAGAAGGCTCCTGACAAACAGTGACCACCCCTGAGCTGAGGGTCACATGACCAAAGGGGTTTGACCGATAGACATGAAGATGTAAGACATGTTTACGCCACATTCTACCTCACATTACAGAAATGAAGCCAAAACAACATAAATGCCGACTTCTGCGCAATGTCTGGTCAACAGCTGTACTGCAGCCATCCACCAGGGGGCAAATGAGTAACATTAGCTGCACTTTATATTTAACTGTTTAAGTAAGGAATTATAATACTGATATCAAACAGACCCTGCGTGCGAAGCAATGTTTCATGACATTTTTCATTCAAACACATTAAATGTACAAAATTTTAACAATGATGTAATTTTGTTCTCGCAGCCAAGGGAGCAGAAACAAAGTTTTTTGCTCTCGCGGAGGATGTATTGGCCTTTAATCAAGCACAGTTTCAAACCTGATTAAGACCAAAACCGCAGTTTGTGCCAGGCTTTAAACATGTTTCATTCACCTCTATGGGAAGTCTAAGGGGATTGACTCGCATTTGGAGTGCAGCCTCAAGTGGCCACCCTGTGAACTGCAAGTTTTCCCACTTCAGAATTGGGTTCATCCGTCAGCCTTGCAGGTTGCAGCTTGGACCTACACAGAATTGTCTGCATCCGGTGTGTGACCCACACCGGATGCCCAGTGAAGCCACTGATGCCTGGAGGTGCTCCCGTCAGTTCGATCCCTCTCCCGCTGCAGGTCCCCTTCAAAATATCACAAGTCCCAACGCTGAGATCATAGCAAACCCCTAATTGTAAATACAGCCATCAGTCTACAGCAGATGTGCATCGTATCGGTTTCTGTCCGAGTCCGATTACTGACTGACACGGATCCATGAGTGTGTGCGGTGTGGGTGATGATGGGGAACACCCTGAGCGCCTGCAGCTGCTGCTGCTGAAGCTCATGACAGAGATGTGACGGAGGCACCTCCACCGACATGTGCCAGCCCGGCTGTATATCACAGCACTCATCCCCTCCGCTTTAACAAGTCGCCGTGTGCAGGATGCATAAAACAGATGCAGCTGTCAGGGCAAGAGCGGCGAGGAGTTGGCCTGAGCTGCTGTTTGATGAGCGTGGGGCCCGGGGCCACGCTCACGGTGCTGGGAAACACGCCAGGCAGAGCGAGAGAGAGAGCGAGAGAGAGAGAGATAGAGAGAGAGAGAGAGAGAGAGAGAGAGAGAGAGAGAGAGAGAGAGAGAGAGAGAGAGAGAGAGAGAGAGAGAGAGGGAGGAAGGGAGGGAGGGACGGCGGCCGGGACCTTGACACGGTGGAGTGGTGCGTCAGACGCAGCCTCGTTCCATCTGTCATCTTTATTAGGAAACAACAACACATAAAACACAGCGCTGAAAACTGCCAGGTCAATGCTTATCAGCTAACTTTAAAGGTGCAGCGTGTAAGATTTCTGTCATTTTTGTCCGTTCTAAAAATTTCTCAAAACAATTACATACCCACATTTCCATCAATTTATAATCAAGTGATATCTTTCCCCCCATCACCCTTAAATGAGCCCATTAATGTATAGTTACATGAGGAGTGGGTCCTCCCTATGGAGGCCACCATGTTTTTACAGCAGTAAAAGCGGACGTACTAAACATGTTTTGAGTTTTAATGACAACTGAAGTCTACCATAGGCTCTCCTGCATGTTCAGAAGGGTGACGGTGAGGTGATGCAACATGCAACTTCACCTCGAGAGGTCACTAAATCTTACACACTGCACCTTTAACATGAGAACCTGATTGAGGACATCTCAAAGGCTTGTGTGCAAACTGTGGTGCATTTCTCATCCATGTGAATCGAAACAATTTGAACCTTCACAACTTGGTTTCCTGTTAATTCGTTGTGGCCTCAGCGATAAGAAACTATATGAAACATGCAATTTGAACCAGAACGCAGATATGATTCTACGTTAAAATGTATAATATATGGTTTGTTTGAATCAGATGCAGATCAGATCAGCTACTTTATACACTTACTCGTCATTCACTTCCTCCTCTTGCTGCCGACCATCATCGCCACTCTGCCGTTAAACTAAAAGACTTATGAAGTGTCCATTTCATTCTTTAAACACATCTAATATTCAGTTCTACATACAGTGGAATTTGAAGTTCCATTTAAGGACTAAGTTAAGTTACTTTCCCTGGTAAGTTACTTTTACTTTTGGGCTGAAGTAACTATAACTAGACAAGATACAACTCCCTACTTCATATCATAAATACTGATCTTATTCCAGATTACAATCAAAAACATTATTATTGTGCTATTGTACTGACTTGATACATATTTACATATTCTTACAAATAGCTATTTTCAAATTCACATGTGATTTTCCTGAGAGAAAATATTCATTCATAGTCATTCAATGATTTTTTTAAAATGGCAAAGTCATGACATTAGTATTTTAAGCTTCTAAGAAAAATGTGCATGAGCACAGGCTGGGACCTGTCAGATGGTTCCACTGGAATCGTTTGTTTGGCTTTGATCTGAATCAAAGGCATTTCAGTCCATGGCCCAGCTCCAGCCAGGAGTAACACCAACAACTCACTGCTGGAGGACGGTGCACATGCATGGCAAATGTGGCCTGCAAGATCATTTTATGAGGCCCACAAGAGCTTAAAGGCATAGGATGAAAATAAAAGTCAAACGCATACATTGCCCAAGAACTCAAATTAATTACACATGTTTTTAAAGTGGTAAAAGTGGACGTACAAAGCCTTTTTTTAGTTTCAATGACAACTGAAGTCTATTATAGGGTGAGGGTGAGGGTGAGGTCATGGATACAACATGCAACTTCATCTCTAGAGGTCACCAAATCTTACACTGCACCTTTAACATGTATGGAAATGCATATGCAATATTTGTAACTTGAATAAATGATAATCAATTATAAAGCCAGTTATTTTACAATATGTTATGTAGTAATCATATTTAGTCCCACAATTAAAACTGGCCCCTTGAGAGCAACCATCATGCTGATGTGGCCCTGAAAATGAGTTTGACACCCCTGTTCTACCCTGAGCGGGAAGAGCGGAGCCCACAGGGCTACAACTACAAACCAATCATGTTTTTAATCAAATCATCCAGATGTTTTTCTATCATCTCTCGGCCTGCATGTTGGGCGATGTCCAGTTCAAATGTCTCGACCAGCTGAGGAAATCTCATCGGGGAACGAGACGAGAAAAAAAGCTGCTGATGAGCCTGAATCTTAAAATAATCCTAAGAAAATAAATGATTCACTTTTGCCCCATGTTCCGATTCACAAATCACAGTTCATGTTATCTGTGATGATTCGGCACATGGAGGGTCAGTGTGTGGACCGTGTTTGTTTACTGTGGAGCATGAGGTCAAGGCCGAAATGAGAGATCAGAGGGTTTCACTTTTGATTAAATCTGCTGGATTACAGCACATGGGGAAAATACGGGGTTAACACCGCAGGGTCAGGAGATGATCTCTTTCCCTCCAACATTCTCATTCACTGCTGACAAAGAATGTGCAGCGGCACCATGGATACACAGGCACCACACTGAGCCACACAGCTCACAGGTGTGTTTTCATGGTGTGTATCAAATACAGGGGTCAGAAGTACAACTATGTGCTGCATCGACATCCCAGATCTGCAGCCGTGGCCCAAGGGGGGGAAGGAAGAGCTTCCTCCTGACCTTCACTTCACTCCTCCACGACGCAGAGGGGGAGCTCAGTCTGAAGCTGCAGTGCCCTCTGCTGGCCAAAGACATTACCACAGGGCTGAAAGGAATTTTGGAATATTTGAATATAAACTTAAAACCTGACTTTTTTGCTTTGTTTCTCACCATTTCACTATTATTATATCTGTTTGTTGATTCTCTCTTTCTTTTTATGGGTTTGTCAATCATCTGTGCACATTTCCTGTTTGGCTTTTGGCACTGTGTTTATTTGACTACTTTTACTGTTTAACTGGCATGCTCATTTTTATTTTAACTTTTATTTTAACTTCAATTCATGTTTTAGGGCTAATCTGTTTTATTTAGATGTATTAGACGATGGGCTGGGTTGCATTACTGCTGATAAGAAATATAGAGATATGGTCCATAACAGATATGAATTGACTCATTGATGGTCATGAATCAAGTGCTACACAATGCAATGTCCAGGTGCTGATTGAATTCACCTTCTTATTCATGGTGTGACACAACAACATCCAATCATAAAAAAAACTCTAAATACTACGCACTGCCCCTTTAAAAAGTCACGCATCAATGGAGCATCTCGGAGTCGAAGAAGGGTGACACACGTTGTACATTTGTGCATTTGTTATGAACACAACAAAAGCCCGTTTGTGCAGTAATGAAATTAAAGGGCCCTACCGTGCAGTTTCCCGCCACACACAGTGACGTGTCGTTCTGTCCACACGGCGTCCCATCAATCACCCGCTCTGACTGCCGCACATAGAACCTGAACCCGATGGCCCGGCAGTTGAGTTCACAGTGTTGGTTCTCAGGAACTGGGAGAAGATTGATGAGATTGTTTTAAGTATCCAGAGACATTTTGAACGAGGCGTTAGTTTCACTGCACATAGGCACATGGTCAACATTCATGGGCAAGATAACTGGACTCAACTACACGGAAATAAATACTAGCAAAACTCTGCTGATACATCAGTACAGTGGTACAGTGGGTAGGACTTCATAAGACTGGTATGTGATGTGACTGATAACAGTAAATAATTAGGTATAATGTTTCCTAGATGGCCCAAAGTACTAGGATAAGATTTCAGTTTGAGTTCCATAACACGCAATTGAAAAGTAATAAATGCCACAGTAAAATAATGTATTGTCAAACCACTGAAATTAGTTTGAAACCAGATTCCTTGTTTTATTTGATCAAATAAAAGCCACTTGATCCTCGAGTCATAGAGTATTTTTCAATGAGTGTGATGAGAGTCACATGACCCACACTCATATTTCTGCCTGGGGTTATGTAATCTTTACCTGTCAGTCAAGACTGTGGCACAAAGACCTGAAAACACACGTCTGTCTGACAGGATATTAATTTGGAGACTTTTTGCGCAAGTGTTCAGTGAGTATTGAGATTTCAGGCATTTTGATGGTTGCCAGGTTACGGTGAGAGGTGAGGGGGTGAGGTCAGAGAGTTTGTGTGAAGCTGCAGACAGGTGACTTTACAGCAGGAGCTCTGACATCACTGCACACCTTACTGACATAATGGGTTAAAGGTCAGGGAGCTGGAAATGTCACACACTGCATAAATGTGCCAGGTTCTATGAGATGACTTTTTTCATTTTCTATTGACCTTTGACCTTTTAAACTCAAGTTCATTTTAATGTGTCTAAAAACTGTGACTGACTGTGGCCCACAGAGTATAAATCAAGATGGAGGACAAGTTCCTCCCACAGTCTAAACATTGTATTAACATAGTATGAATATAAATGCTGCCCTCCTGCGTTAGCAGCCAGAGTCAGTGGATGGAGGGGTCAAGAGGTCATGAAGAGACAGACACTTCACCAATCTTAAGTCTGACTCCGCTGCTTATTAATATACATAAACATAAACAAAATCATGTTAAATGAAAGAAATATCAGTGAGGAAAGGATGTTCATCTAAATTCAAAAAGCTTTGGCAATATGACGTTACACTATTGTTTAATGTTTAATTCTAATATTTGAACTAATATATTAAGTATAAAATGCTTAGAACTAGCATAGTTTTTGTTTACATCAGGGGAGGGTCATCTTCATGGAGGCCGCCATGTTGCACCACCATGTTTATGTTTATGGACAAACTAAACTGTGCGACTGTAACTTTAATCATTATGGATATCACGTTCTATAGTTTAGTATCATATAGTTATACATATTTTTATTTTTATTCTTTATATATAGAGTTATATGATTAAAGCTCAGTTGCTGTTGACCTAAGATCTAACCACATGGTGGTTAAATCTCTATCACCATGATTCTTAGCTGCTTGCAGCACAGGAGCTAATGAATGGTTCCTATGACACACACATGGACAATTCCGCAGTGTTGCTTGACATCATTTGAAAATACTTATAAATGTACGTATACTGCAATGTACTGACAGACATACTGAACACACATGTATGGGAACGCACCGTCGTTGAAGGGCTCCCACTGGTACAGTCTGCCCATGAAAGGTTGACTGTTGTAGGAAGAACACTGAACAGCCCTGATGTGTCTGCTTGATGGAGGACAGGCCTGAGGATGGACCAGACACACACACACACACACACACACACACACACACACACACACACACACACACACACACACACACACACGCGCGCACACGCACTTATTTTCCATGAAGTGCAGCAGGAAGCTCACATGTCTCATGTGTCATGCTCTGCAGGCTCTGATTGACTGCTGGAGTCAACCTGCTCTGTTTTAACGGTTTTAACCTTCCACTCGTGGCTCTTTGGTTCCTGCCAGAACGTAGTGAGATTCCACTATTTACGAGGCTCACCAGTGAAACCCGACCTCCCCCGTGTCTCTTCATATCTCCTTTGTCCAAACAAGCCCCCGGTCTGCTTTACTTTGCTTAAATATCTGTGTCATCGCGCACCGGAGACAATACACAGAGCCGTGCTGTGAGTACATGTGTTTAGATGCACATGAGGGATTCCATCATCATAAGCACAGCTCTATCCCCACATGTGTGAATTACACAGTTTCCTAAGACAATGGATTTACAAATATTTATTTACTTCAAGTGTCAGTAAATAAAGTTTTAGAGTAGGGATTAAAGAGTCTATATTCAAATCCAAATTTAAATCCAAAACACTGGAAATCTCCAGTGTTTTTACGGTACAGTTAAGTTTTACTAAGACAGGACAACTTACAGGGCAACAGATGTTTATATAATGTTTGATCAAATTTAAAATAACCCTTAGAGCTGGGCCACAAAGTGGGCGGGACCAGTAAAAGCATAGTGTAAAACTAAAACTAACGGCAACTGTTTGACAGTGTTGTGTCCATTGCTGAAGTGATGGGGATCCAGGCTGTGGACACATTTGAAATAGCAGTTACGTTCACTGAAAAATTGCCATTAATGTCCTCTCATCTGGCTGGCTGGGTTTTGGTCCGTGGGCCATATGTTTAAAACCCCTGCAATAGGCTGTTATTATAGCATATTGTAGCAGATTATTGTAGCAATGTCAAGGAGAATGGTTCTTAATCTGTCAAATAAAAAAAAATGTTTTAGTCCATTAAAGGTGCAGTGTGTAAGATTTGGTGACATCTAGAGGTTAAGTTGCATGTTATATTGATCACCTCACCCTCACCCGTCTGAAAATGCAGGAAAACGTATGGTCAACTTCAGTTGTCGTTAAAACTTGGAGGACCCGCTCTTCATGTAAATATACATTAACAGGCTTATTTGAGGGTAATGGAAAAAATATATGTATCTAGGTGATTATAAATTCATGAAAATGTCAGTATGTAATTGTTTTGTAATATTTTTAGAGGTGACAAAAATGACAGAAATCTTACTCACTGCACCTTTAAAATCAACAATCAAACTGATCAATTCAGGAAAATCAAGTTTGACACGGTGGTCAGATCACCACCACATATCTCCACACAAAGCCACCCTTCTTCCATCCCATAAAAGTCACTTTTCTAAGTTGCGACTGTAAACCGCAGTTTCCTGAACCAATGAAACCAGAGCACCGTTACGTCAAATCTATCCCTGATCATTACAGTGTGAAATCGAGACATTGGACAAATTAGCCTGATTGATTATAAAATCATGTAAAAAATACACAGATAAAAAGAAATACTGCGTACGTTACTGCTGCAGATCTTGTAGCGACTGTGCTCCCCCACACAGGCAGAAGTAGGTAAAGGGTTATAGGGTATCTGCTGCTGCTGCTGCTGCTGCTGCTCCTCAGTCTGCTGCCCTGTTCCAGGCTGGTAGAGAGGGGCCCACACTTGGTTATTTGCCTGCTGCTGTGCCCGCAGCTGCACATAGGCGCCGCTGAACTGGTGGGGATCCAGGTTGTTGGACCTGTGAGCACTGTGGCCTCTGGCTGTGAGGTGGTGGGCGGCCGGCGAGCGTCTCTGTCTGTGGGGGCGGGACCTCCCCGAGCCCCTGGCTGTGTCCGTCTGCAGCGGCATCATGTACGGGGCTCTGCCGTAGCCATACCTGCCCGGGACGATGTGGCTGGGCCTCCTGTGGACACAGACACGATGAACCTCATACCCACAAGTTCCACTGCTGGAGGAGAAAGATGGAAGGCGCAGGTGAAGCTGATGTGGTGACGAGTGTAAGCGTAGTTCGTCATCTGTCTGCAGGTTTCCATGGATACAACAAGACACCTTCACCTCCATGTGATCAAAAACATCAGGTGATACAGCGTGACTCAGTCTAAATGATGTCAAATCAACATGTTGTGATTTTAGGATCCAGATGAATCACGTTCTTTGCAACTTCAAAAAAATTCTTCACCATCAAACCAAACTCACTCTGACAAAAGACAGATTCCCTCAGATCAAATTAGATTCATGTTTCTAACTGAAGAGACTCAATGATTTTGTTGTGAAAAGAGAAAATCGTTTTAGTCCTGAAGAAACTGTCTGAAAAGTCTTTAATTATATATTGAAAAACAGCATTCTTTTCATTTTGCGTTCATTTCAATTTCATTCCAGATCAACACATGTTCCTGTGCTCCCTTCTGACACATACCTATCATCTAACTATGGAAATTATGATCAGCTCTATAGAAGCCAAATCCACCCTGAGGGCCGTCCACTATATTTGGATCATGTCCTCACTATAACGTCCTACTTTTCGGGGAGCACCGGGATTCCAGTGACTTTTGTCGTTATTTGGCTCCTTGGTTTCCAACTCAAACACAACCCCCCTTCATTCCTGGGCAGTCAGTGGTGTTTGTTTAAAGGCGAGCACAACAGGAAGGAGGTCACAAGCTGCCAAGCGCGAGTCAGGGCGTTAGACTGTCGCGATAAAAGACGGCGCTTTCCACTGGAGGGCAGTCAAAGGCACCCACGGCAGTGGGAGAGGGAGAGTCACTTTCATGCAGCAGGTGTACACTCGGTAAAGACTCACAGATCTGAGCTGAGAATATTCTGGATTGAAAATTGCAATATTGCAGTATCCTCTGCCAACCTCACCCCGCCACCCAGCTGCTCCACCATGGAATATCAGTGTAATCGGAGTTTTATGAATGAAGGTGAAACCAGAACCTCGCTATTGTCTATGTGCGTCATGGCCGAGCAGTGACCTCCAGGGCTGACGGATGCGCCCAGATGGCCACTTGAGGCTGGCTGCAAAAAAATGCCCATAAACTCCCATGTTAAAAGTGCAGTGAGTACGATTTGGTGACCTCTAGAGGTGAAGTTGCATGTTGTATGCATCACCTCACCTTCACCATTCCGGACATGCAGGAGAACCAATGGTAGACTTCAGTTGTCACTAGAACTCAAAAGATGGTTGGTATGTCCCATCTAGGCCACTGTAAAAACATGGCAGCCCCCTATAGGGGAGACCCTCTCCTAATTTTTGGGCTCATAAAGGTTAATGGAAAATAAAATAATTCATTCTGGTGATTGATTATACATTCATAAAAACGTCGGATCCAGTTCTACCTGTGCTCCGTCTCTTTGCCCATTTTTGGATGAACAAATCTAACTCTCCAATAGCCTGAGTCCACTATACCTGTGTCCACCTGGTCGTGTCTCCTTCCTCAGCACGCCATGCCGGCTGCTGTTAGAGGCTCTGCCCCTCTCCCTCTGCAGAGAGACGTTCGGCTGCACCGCTGAGATGACATGACCCGGCTGCTGACTCCCACTTCTCCTCGGCGGCTGCTGCTGGGAGGGGGTGTAAGCAGGCAGGCAGGGTCTGGTCTGCTCCTCCACCCCTTTCCCACAGCTCCGGGAGCAGGTGGACCAGGAGCCCCAGGCTCCCCAGGAGCCCCAGGAGCCCTGGATCCCTCCATGTGCTGCTCTGACCTCTGCCCTCTGATGAACCTTTTGCAACAGAAACAGACACAAGCACAATCACACAAAGAAACAGGACGGAGCCGCGAGAAGTGAGATGCTAACGACTGATGGAAAGCCTCCCTCTATGGCAGGGGTGTCACCGAGGGCCACATCAGGAATAAAAGTGGCATGTGTAATTAACTAGTCCATGGGCAATGTATGCTTTAGACTTCTATTTTTAGACGATTATATGTCTTTAAGGTCCACATTTGGCCCGCAGGCCACAAGATTGACACACGTGGTCTAAAGAGTGTAACAGGACTCAGCAGATACATATGGATTAAACATACATGGACAGAAGTTGCCACGTAAGTAAGTATCAATCCGGATTGTTATGTCCATGTCCTATATGCATTTTTTTAGACAATCGTATGCCTTTCAGCTCTCGTGGGCCACATGACATGCGCTCGCGGGCCACATTTGGCCCCCGGGCCACGAGTTTGACACATGTGCTCTATGGGACTTTCATCCCCCGCAGATTAGCCCTGGTACAAAAGCCCAAGTCAGTGACTTCATCTCATCAACATGACTATCATGCTCCTTCCACTATTCATGAAACAGACCTCTGTTCATGGCTATAAAGCCCTGATTTGGCTGATTAGCGGTGGGCCTCTTCCCCCATTGGCTACCTGCACTTGTCACTGTGGACCCTCTCCCCTGTGCCCTGCCCTGCCAGAGACATCACTGTGCTCTCTGTTTGAGGACGCTGCCAGCAGCTGGAGCCCCGTGCCAAGACGGCTTTGTCGGTGGAGCCGCGTGGAAATCCTGCTCTTTAAGGGGCCACTTTGTCTCCATTCACAGGAGCCTCATGGTTTGAAACAGTTCAGCTGGCGTTGACTTTTAGTGGATGGAAAGAGAATACAGGAGCAGTGGGGAGAGTTGGCAGGAAGCTCACTGGCTGTCAATCAAGCTGCTATTCACAGAGACCTCAGACCCCCCCCCCCCCCCCCCCCCCCCCCCCCCCCCCCCCCCCCGAGCCCTCAGCCCCCCCCCCCCCTCCCCCCGCTGCCGTCGCCACCCCCTTCCTCCGCCTCAACCTTTTGTAACTCAACGCCACTGTCGTCCCCCCATGTCAGGCACAGGTCACACAGCTGGACTCCAATGGAAGCACATGGAGCCGACTCAACACTGGTTGCACCCATTGGTCTCATCCTTGTGGCCCCGAGCGGTGGCCCTTCTCACTCCACCCCACTCGCCGTTTCACAAATCAGTTCGGCGGCTCAGGTTCCCCCTGGGAACGTCCATGCCATCGCAGTAGATGTATGTGGAATGAAAGTCTATAGCTCGAGGTGGCGCTTTGCTACGCTAAACGAGACGCTTGCGCCTGTGCCAACCACGCAAGATGAAACTGATAAGAAAGCTCCTGGAAACATTGGCAGGGAGTGGACTACGGTGGGTTAGGGTGTGAGACGGATCACACATGCTTAAATGTGCAGTGTGTACAATTTCGGTCATCTTTTGTCACTTCTATTGATGGAAATGAAATTACAAAACGATTGTATAAGGACTTTTTACAAATGTATAATCAAAAATATTTTTATTTTTTCCCATTTCCCTTAAATGGGCCCATGATTGTATATTTACATGAGGAGCGAGTCCACTCTACGGGGGCTGCCATGTCTTTACACTAACCCAGAGTGGACATACTAAACATCTTTTGAGTTTTAATGACAAATGAGGGCCACCATAGGTTCTCCTGCATGCTCAGAACTGTGGTGAGGTGATGGATACAACACGCAACTTCACCACTAGATATCTCCAAATCGTACACACTGCACCTTTAATGTATATTTACCCAAGGAGTGGGTCCATCCTATGGGTGCTGTCATGTTTTTACAATAGCGCAGAGTGAACATACTAAACACAGTTTTAATGATAACTGAGGGCTACCACATGCTCTCCTGCATGCTTGACTGGGAGGGGTGAGGTGATGGATATAACATGCAACTCCACGTCTAGATGTCACCAAATCTTACACACTGCACCTTTTAAGTTTATTTCAGCACCTGGAACTTGACAGCTGCCGCTCACCTTCCTGTGGTCTGTCGTGTGTTGGCCATCCAGGAGATCTGAGCAGAGCAGCAGCACAGAGACTCTGCACAGGAAATGAAGTGACATCAGTGATTTCTAAATATACAAGTGGAATTTGTTAAAAGTCCCTAAATTGATTCAAAACAAATAAACAAATAAATGTAAATAATCAGAGGGCTGTTACCTGATGATCCAGATGCAGGCTCCCTGCATAGCTCCTGGATTGTTAGCTGTAAAGAAGGAAGTTTATTAGCACTTTAAACACAAGTCCACATGCACGAGAGAGTGAAGATAAACATTTATGGTGCAGTGTGTGTGTGTTTCAATCAGCACAGTGACGAATTAATCAAAAGAATCTACAATGATCTAATTATATTTACATCAGGAGTAGCTCCTCTCTGTGGAGGTGGCCATGTTGCCCTGTTATGTTTTTACAGTAGCCCAGAATGGTTAAACCAATACCTAATTTTGATCTTAAATGATAACTGACAGTTACTATATGAATTTCAGGATTCACCACTAAATTAATCCAGCAACATATCAATGTACATCCATTATAACTCTCTAAATGAAGGGATGTAGAATATAAATTAAAAACCTTGAGGTTCTCTGGCGCCGCCCAAGGGTCCTCAGCAGGTTTGAGGGGTCTCTTTAAAAGTTTTTTTTTTATTTTTTTTTCAATAATTTCAAGTATAGCATAACACTGATGGAATGCACAACTTGGTGTCAGACATACTCGGCAGTACAAGTGATATCTTGTCTGATAGGAGTCAGATCGGGGTCATTAAAGGTCACAGCTCAAACCCCTGACTCTGTCTCATGTGTGACTTCATCACAATCTGTCCAGACTTTGAGGTCCTCTGTCCACTTGACCGTGTGAGTTGACCTCTCTGACCTCCGGCTCCTAATGAGGGACCCCCCTCCCTGCTGAGAAGCTGTCACCCCCCCCCCCCCCCCCAAACACACATGCACACACACAGGTCTGAGAACCAGTTGGAGTAGCACTTCGACCCCTGACCCCAAAACCTCTAACTCAGCCCTGCAGTGCAGCTTGTCTAAATTAAGTTCACTGGAGTAGACAGGAGGGTGGACACACACACACACACACACACACCTGCTCTCTCTCACACACACGCATTATTATTATTATAATCATTATCATTAAAGCAGAAGCCCACGTGTGATCAGCAGACTTACCTGTGTGTTCTGATCAATGCTGAAGTTTTGTGTACTTCGTGTCCACACTGTCCCATGCTGCAGCGTTCACGGATCCATGTCCACGCACAGGTAGTAGTGTCCCGGTGTCTGCAGCATTAATCCATAGATCCAGGTGAGAGAGTGATCTTTGAACTCCTGCGCAGGATCCATGTGAGACCCAGATCCAGATCCGGACCCGGGGTACCGGAGATCAGAGCTCAGTCCTGGGCCAGCAGAGAGTGAGGAGCTCCGTCACCACGGTGATTCCTGTGGATCTACTACTGCTGCTGCTGCTCACACTCAAACACACTGACACACACGCACAGACACAGAGTGACAGATAGCAAGCTCAGCTCCGCCCTCTGCTGGACATAATGAGTATACCGCCCATGGTCTACACCCTCTTTTCTTGTACTGTGTGTGTGTGTGTGTGTGTGTGTGTGTGTGTGTGTGTGTGTGTGTGTGTGTGTGTGTGTGTGTGTGTAAGGAGAGAGAGAAAGTGTATGGAGGGGAGTTAGGGAGAGTAAGAAAGAGAGAGGGGGGGAGCAAGGGAGAGAGAGAGGGTAGAGGGAGAGAGAGAGAGGGAGGGAGAGAGAGAGGGTAGAGGGAGAGAGAGGGGGGTAGAGGAAGAGAGAGAGATCAAAAGAGTAACAGAAAGTTAAATGAATATATATATAAATATACTCACATATAAAACATTCAATACACACACACACACACACACACACACACACACACACACACACACACACACACACACACACACACACACACACACACACACACACACACACACACAGGAGTCAAGTGATCCTGTCCTATATCAATCTCAACAGAAGACAAAGCTGACAGCTCCACCCAGCAGCTCTGATGAAAAACATTAGAGAGACATTAAAAAAAAAACACTGTTTGTATTGTTATTGTCCTTTTTTATACAATCAAACATGTGAGGCTGAGAGAAGCTAAATGAAGTTCAATAGTATAATAAAACTTTTTAAAGCTTATTGTACAGAAGAACGACACCACAGAAAGGAGAGAGACAATGATCTCCATCAAGGTCAAAGGTCATTTTCCTCCTGACTTCACTATACTGTATAAAATCTGTCCATTAAACAACAGTGAGGATCAGGAACAGTAGGTGGATCGTGACTTTATGTCTTGTTACTTAACTTGTTTGGCAGAAATGTTACGACCGCGGGGCAGGCATTTTATTCGTACGTTAAATAAAATCCAGATTATGTTAAATGAATTCCAGTTTCAGGTGATTATTATTTTTTTTTTTTTTACAGACTCACAATAAACAAAGCGCTGGTTTGGTTCCAGGAGAAACTAATGGTTGCTCCTCTGAGGTGGAACCAACAGGCAGCACTGCGGCCTCCAAACGTACTGCTCCACCTTCACCCACAGCCCTAGTTGTCACTCAGTCACTTGTTAAGTGCATATTAAAGGTGCAGCGTGTGATAATTCTGTCATTTTTGTCACTTCCAAAAATATTACAAAACAATTACATATTGCCATTTCCATGAATTTTAAAATCACCGTATTACTTCTTTTTCCATTACTCTTAAAGTTGCAGTGTGTAAGATTTGGTGACCTCTAGAGGTGAAGTTGCATGTTGTATCCATCACCTCACCCTCATCCTTTGAGCATGCAGGAGAATCTGTGGTAGACTTGAGTTGTCATTAAAACGAAAGATGTCCAGTGCAACTACTCTGGGCTACTGTAAAAACATGGCAGCCCCGATGGAGAGGACCCGCTCCTTATGAAAATACACATCAATGGGCTCATTTAAGGGTGATGGAGAAAAAAACAAAACATTTGTGTGATTATACGTTTATGATAATGTCAGTATGTACTTGTTTTGTAATACTTTTAGAACTGACAAAAATGACCAACATTTTACACACTGTACCTTTAAATTAGCCAATTGATGTATATTTACATGAGGAGTGGGTCCTCTCTACAGGGGCCACTATGTTTTTACTAAACGTCTTATGAGTTTTAATGACAAGTGAAGTCTGCCATAGATTGTCCTGCATGCTCAGAAGGGTGAGGGTGAGGTGACCTTTATAGGCGCAGTGTGTACGATTTGCTGATATCTAGTGGTGAAGTTGCATGTTGTATCCATCACCTCATCCTTCTTAGCATGCAGGAGAACCTGTGGTAGACTCCAAAATATGTTTAGTACGTCCACTCTGGGCTACTGTCAAAACATGGCTCCCTGTAGAAAGGCACCGTCCATCATGTAAATATACATAGAAATATACATAAACCCAGCTCTACCTGTGCTCCGTCTCTGTAATGCAGTCAATAAAACTCCATCTTAGATGTGGAGCACTACTGACCATGACATACAGTATGGACTTCCTGCTGACATGTTGTGGTCGTACTACACTTTCCAGACTTCTCTCCAGGGATGCGACACAATCACACTCAGTGTGAGTGTGTTTGTGTGTGTGTGTGCCTGCTGTCATCAGTTGAGCTACTATAAGAGATACCATAACGCCGACAGCCACAGAACAACAACGTGTGTCAGCACAAAGAAATGTTGTTTATCAGAGAAGCTAAAAATAAATGTGTAGCTGTTTGATTGCAGATGTTTTCTCTCTGTTGTTACTTTTCATAAGTGTTTTTGTCTGAGATCTTCAAGGTGAAGATGGTCCAATTTCTCCTGTGTTCTAATACTTGATGAAACAAGGTTGCAGTGTGTAAGATTTGGTGACATCTAGTGGTGAAGTTGCATGTTGAATCCATCACCTCATCTTCACCCTTCTGAGCATGTAGGAGAACCTATGGTAGACTTCAGTTGTCATTAAAACTCAAAATATATTTATTATGTCCACTCTGGGCCACTGTGAAAACATAGATTCCCCCGTAGAGTGGACCCACCCCTGTAAATATATACATTAAAGGGCTCATTTAAGGGTAATGGATAAAAAACGAAACATTTAGGTCATTATAAATTCATGATTCAGTATGTAATTGTTTTGTCATATTTTTAGACGAGACAAAAAAGACCAAAATCTTGCACACTGCACCTTTAAGAAAGTCTCTGCAGGCTGGTTAAAGTGAGGGCAACAGAAACGGGTGGTGAGGAACTGGTGCAGCGTCTGTGGCTTTGGGGAAATTCCAGTCTGAGCTCGCAGCACCCAGAGGGGCCCCTGCATGGTTCCTGGACCCCCCCCCACACACACACACACACACACTCATGAATATGCTTCACACCAAATTAAAACAGTCTCCAGGTTTAAGCCGAAGGCCCCAAACATTAAGATGGAACATCGGAGGTTGGGAGTTAAAATCCCATTGCAGCTACCAGAGTGCTGCTGATACTTTCCATCAGAGAAGTAGATTGTAGCTAACAGGCAATGAGCTCCTCCTAAACTCTTTAAATGATTTAAGCCTCTTAGTGGCTATGAATGAGCCATAATCCTAAATCCTATGTATTTATCGTTGTAGAACTGAAGAGATAAAAGATTTCTGTCATATTTGAAAAAAGGACCCAGACAGAGTGGAGGTAATATTGAATGTGTGCTCTCTAGCTGTTGGCAACTGTCAATTAGAATGGTCTTAATCAATGTTCTTCAGTCATTCATGTCATGACGCAATGATCCTAAACCGAGGGGCAACCTCTGGTGCAGGCAGGTGAATCACATGTGGAAGTGAAAAAATGTGCAGTTCACAAAGTAGCTACCAGGGGCTGCCTCCAAAAGGGAGCAAATCCTCATAGACTCCCATGTTCAAATGGCCAAACTATGGTTTTGGTCTCAATCAGTCACATTCTTTTTTTGTATCTAACTCTAAATTTTTCATTTAGCGATGTTTGAAATTGGGCATATCTGAGGGGTTGACCTCTTGACTGACAGCTGGGCTGACCTGGAATGTACTGCGGGTGATGTGACATCACCATGGGCCCACCCACTGCTCTATGTGCTCCGCCTCTTCGCCCGTTTTTGAATGAGGACGGAAGTAGGAACGCTACGTCCGTCTTTATAAAACCCGTCTATGCTCCAAACATGGTATGACAGGGGTTTGAATCCCTCCTACGATTTCCACACACAACTCCCTGACTCCCTGAGACAACAATGAAACACATCTGATGATGAGTAGCATTTGTGCACAGCAGATGGACAGAAAACAATTGGCAAGTGAGCTCAGAACAGACAGATATTCTACAGTATTTCTCTCTCTACAAGTGAGAATCTCAGAATGAGCAACATGTCGAGGCAGATGGGTGAAAACAGTAGAGGAGCAACTCTGGTGCCATTCCTGTCATGTCAGCCAAGAGCAGAAATCTGATGGACAATCAAAGTTGACAAACAATGGATCCCAATTCCTGCATGGATGCACAGATGGTCGCGCAAAAGTTTGGCGAGAACATCTTAAACCTATAGATACCAGAGTGCTTTGTTGGTGAGACGGTCCATTGTTGCAGACAGCATGTGTTCCTTTATGACCGTTATCTTCTAATTGATTCTTCCAACATTAAAAGGCTGAGAGTCACAATGCAAAAGTGGTTTCACGTTGATGAGTTCAAGGAGTTCAGCGACATCCCCAGGGAGAGTTTCCAGAATCTTGTGGAATCCATGCCACCATGCCAAGTTAGGCCCTACCCAGTGTAAATGTGGTGTTTCTAATCAAACGTTCCTTTTGAGAAGGTAGTGTTGACAAAGTTAATTCTGCAACCATAACATGGAAATATCTGTTGTCTTCAACTTGTCCTGTGGCTTAGGGTCATTAACATCCTCCTGGACAACCTCTGAAAGTGTTTCCAGTCCAGATGGGATGTATAGTCTCTCCATGGAATTCTGGGCTCACCCCAATGTCTCTCTTGATTGGTTGTGCATGGTAATCTCCAAAGTCAGGTATGCAAGTCCAATCCGCTGGACACTTCCGAGAGCTCATGACAATAAGTTAGGGTGGGAACCACTTGTCCATCGTGTGCACCACTGTCCCCTAATGTGACCATGATAACTATATCACTTGGGAGAAGCACCTCATCACCCACCATGGGAGTTCTTACAAAAAGACATGGATTGAGTTGTTGCAAGAGATCATTCTTCAGTCCACAGAGAACAAGTGTGTAGATCAATAGCGGAGAGGCCCTATGAACTTGAGTAACTAAATCTTCTGTTGTCGGTCAGTTCCACTGGAATCAGCCCCGGCCACCGGCCTCAGCTTTCTTCAATGTAAAGAGAGCCGAGAGAGGACTGAGTCACACACCTGTGAAAAAAACAGTGGCAGCAGTCGTTACACCAAGAGGTGTAATAGAGGTGTGTTCCTGTGTCCATCAAACACTCTAATAGTGTAAACAGTGTGCAGACACAAGGAGTTGTTGAGCTGGGGAGGAGGGGCCAACTTTGCCAGGGGTGTTTACAAACAACGACTTTCCCTTTAATGGATGTCGGCATTTATGAGATGAATTAAAATGAGCAAATTTCCCTTTGTTTATGTTTCTACATCAGTGTTTTAACTGGCGTACTATCACTCAGCAGCAGCAGGATGTGAACACTTGAAGCCTTAGAGGACTCAAGTGATGTAAACTACATCTGTCATGTGATATACTATTGCACCAACATGTCCCACAGGCCGGTGCCAGGACGCTGGAAAGGTCTCTGTGGGGGAGGAGGCTGCAGGCAAACATTCCATATGGGATAAGACCATTTGTAAAGTGTGTGTGTGTGTGTGTGTGTGAGTGTGTGTGAGAGAGAGAGAGAGAGAGAGAGAGAGAGAGCTCACATTAGGCTGACTAACAAGGTAAAACACGCTTAGGAAAGGTAGACCTGTGGGTTTGAGTATACTTTTGTGTCTGTGTGTGTGTATGTGTGAGATGTAGATATACTACAGCATTACACGCTTATGTTTGTAACTGTCAGGTATGAACAAGGTGAAAAAGTAAGAGTTCCATCCTAACACACCGTGTTGGTTGAATGTCAGTGCGAGGTCAAACCCAATTAGAGAACAGTAGCTATGATCACATCATGTAAACACCCTTTGACTTTACTTGTTTTTGCTTTGGCTTCGAGCCGACGGCTAACATGAGATGTCACTTGCTGATGGAGCTGCAGACACATGGGCAATGATGTCTATTTAAAGGTCATTTTATAAACGATGACATTTTTAGACAACATGGGTGCAAAGTGTTAAAATTTGGAGCATGCAGTCTCACAGTATTTAGCCTGTGCCCTCCCCTCATGTGCCAGCTCCTTATTGTTTCCAGTGACAAGTGTGTTCTTGTGTTTCCGTTTCCTCATTTACATCTGGATTTTAAAGGTGCAGTGTGTCAGATTTGGCAACATCTAGGGGTGAAGTTGCATGTTGTGTCTATCACCTCACCCTCACCACTCTGAACATGCAGGAGAACCTATGATGGCCATCATTTGTCATTAAAACTCAAAACATGTTTAGTATGTCCACCCTGGGCTACTGTAAAAACATGACAGCCCTCATAGAGTGGACTTGCTCCTCATATAAATATTACATTGATGGGCTCATTTGTGGGTAATGGAGAAAAAACATATAAGTGATAATAAATTCCAGAAAATTTCAGGATATAATTGTTTTAGAATATTTGTAGAAGGGACAAAAATGACAGATGACATCTTACACACTGCACCTTTAAGTGAGATAGTGATACAAATTTCTCACAAATTTAGCATTTTGAGCAAACACACTAATAGTAGAATATTACACTTTGAAGTGTCTGCAGCAGGAAGTTAAGATATCAAATCCGACAGACATTCAGTGAGTATATAGTTGACTTTCATGGAAGTAAGTCTGCAGTAATGCTGGAAACTGTGATTAAGATTCCAGCTCTGATATCAACATAATCGTTAGCCCTGAGCTGTTGTGAGTAATCTATTCATAACAGAATGTGTCTGAGTGAGGCCGAGATGCAGCCAGGAGCAAGATGTCCTAAAGTTTACACGTTCATTTCCAACATGATAATGAGGGGTAGTGAGGACACAGAAGTTTATTTACTTTTCAACAGTAAGTGATGAGAAGTTTAGATTCATTTGAGCTTGCAGTTACTACTCATCACTGAAATTAAGTCAATCGCAGGAGAAAGTATTTTGTAACATAATGCGGTTCCAGGCATAATTCCAGTGTTTACGTAAACTCTCGAGAAGCGGTTAAATAATGGTTGTCTTTTGCTGAAACTTGTGCGTGACAAATTGTGCATTTTTTCATTTCATTCTTTACTTTATGAGGATTTTTATTTTCATTGTCTGACAGTGACAGCTCTAAAGAGGGTTTGGCTGAAGAGAGCGAGGAATGTTTGTGTGAAAGTGCCAAATACCCACCCATACCCTGAGACACTGATTCCCCTGGCTCCTTGGTGCCAGGCTCTGTCTCGCTCACTATCACACACACACACACACACACACACACACACACACACATAGACGCAAGCACATGCATGCACAGCAGCGGACGCATTCACAAGCTTCATGAATCTCCACATTCTTGACATGTTTAAAGCAAACTCACATGGGTCAGGTACTCAGCACACACCTGTCATTGAACCGTGGTTAAAGGTGTGTCGTGGCTCAGTGAGTGAGATCACATTCTCACCTGGATGTCTCCAGTAGCAGCAGCAGGAATTGTTCACCTGGGACATCAATAGTTCCAAACACTCACTCTTGCAGCGATCATCTCATCCATGGTCACCTGATGAACACAAACATACAAAAGTAAAGTAATTAGTGGCATACTCTTTACTGCTTTTTGTATTTAAGATTCCAGAAGCAACTGGACATGCAAGCAGCAGGAGGCCTGCATTAACGACCAATGTGCTCCTCACCTCCTGGCTGTTGATCTTCTGCAGGTTGAGGTGTTGGAGGCGGCAGATTGAGGAAGGAGCACCACAGGATGAGACCCAAAAATCAGGATATGTTGGAATATTTCTTTTGAATGCAAGTGAGTACAGGTGAAACTGAAGAGAAATTCTCTAAATGCAAACTTAATAAATCATGTCTAAGAGGCCAGAATCATTTTTGTGAGTCCACCGTGACTCATCAGTTACTCCATGAGTTTGAGTGACAACCAAATTGAGAGGATTATCTGGTGTTATAGGTTTGTCTTAAATTAGCACATCCGAAATGCAAATTAAAAAGGTCTGTGAGGTCACGGCCATGTTGAACTTTGACCCTGGACCATCAAAATCGAATGAGTTCAGACACGAGTCCGACCGAACATTTGTTGTGGGATTGAAACTAATTCCTTTAAAGCAATCGCACCTCCAAATTGCATTTTGTGATATTGATCTTTGAACACCAAATTTTACACAGCTCATTGATGACTCTAAATCAACAGTTGTGCTGGTTTTACTTTTAGAGGGGGGGTCTTCTGAGATATGGTAGCCTAAAAGGAAAACCTGAAGTCATGAAGCCAACTGCCGCTGAGACATAGAAAAGAATCATATCAAACCTGAAGACGATCTATGTTATTACAGAATCATTTAATTCTATGTCCGATACAGAAAATCAGTGGTAAACAAACCTCAGACAAGAGAGAGTGAGAGATCGATGCTTGACAAAAGATCAAAGACATGAAAAGATACCAGTCAGTCCCAGCAGATAATGGTGACGAGGGCTCAGTCAGTCAGAAGGCTTTTAAAGTGCAGGGGATTCTTCGTACGGACCACAGTGCAGTGAGTCCTTTTAAACTTTCTTCAAGTATTTACCACAACTGAGGAACCACACTGCGTTTGCAGTGATACTTCTACATTCAAATCAAGATGTGTTCAACATGGCAACATATTGAGAACAAACTATATCCATCACGCATACCAAGCAAATACCCCCTAACCTGTCCAAGATTTTAATAAGTGATGATTAAGTTACGAAGAGATGAGAGATGTTTGATGAGTGAGCATCAGAGGAACTCCGGTGAAACCACATCCATGTGTACGTGTGTGTGTGTGTGTGTGAGTGATTAGAGAGTGAACCTTTGGTCCTGTTCACTTGGTCTTAGAGTACTTTGCAAGGCTGGCTCGGCGGAAGGCCTCTTGGTCCCTCATCTCCAAAACACAGTCTCTCACCATCTCCTCAAACATGGAGGGCCATAGCTTGTGAAAAGCCTGGGCCTTAAGGTTCGTGTCCGACGCCCTCTGCACCAACTCCTGGAGATACTGCTCCACCATGGTGGTGCGCTCGGATGCCTCGGCCATGCTTTCCTGTCGGCAAAACAAGTGAAGGTCATTTGTTTTATTTTAGTTGTGGCTTTTGTCATCAGATATAGACAAAAGGCGGAGAAACAAGAAAACATTATCAACCAGTTTAGATTAGTTTGATTTAGGGCAAATTTTTTTCTAGAAGGATTTGAAAGTGTTTCCAGTCAAGATGGGTTATATAGCCTCTCCATGGAGTTCTGGGTTAACCCCAATATCTCTCTTGATTGGTTGTGCACGGTAATCTCCAAATGTAGGTGTGCAAGAGGCATCCAAGATGGCTAAATTACCTTTACTATCCCCTATGAACATTTTACTCCAAACTTCCACATTCACCTGACAGAGAAAACTCAACTTCAACTAACTGTCCATCTCGTGCATCACTGTCCCGGAATGTGACCATGAGATGCTTCACTCTATCACTTAGGGCAGCACCTTAACTTGAGACCTTCTTTGCAAGTATTTTACAAGACGACATGGAATGAAGAGTTGTAAGAGATATAACTAAACCTTGACCCATGAGACTGTGTGAGGGGAAACAGCAACTGACCTCAGGACTTTCTGCAGTGCTATCTCTGCTGGGGTAGTTGAACAACGCTCTGCTCAGGCCTTCTCCCAGGAACTTGCCATTGTCTTTCAGTTCCTCCGGACTCAGCCCCGGCCGCCGGCCTCGCCCCTCTAAATGGAACTGTAGCTGACGCTTCCTTTAACGCAAAGAGATAGAGTGAGGAGTGAGACACGGTGAAGGTACGCCTGTGGAGAAACAGTGGCAGCTAGTCAGTAGCACCAAGATGACAGATGTTCCTGTGTCCATCAACCAACACAATCTTAAATAGTGTGAACATTGTGCCAGGCTCTGTCTCGCTATCTCACACACACACACACACACACACACACACACACACACACACACACACACACACACACACACACACACGTATACTTGCCAAACACTACCCACAGGCAAGCACATGCATACACAGCAGTGTGCACGCTCACAAGCTGTAACTCTATATGAATCTTCAAATTCTTGACATGTTTAGCGCAAATTCACATGGTCATTAAACTGTGGTTAAAGTTGTATCATGGCTAAGTGTGTGAGATCCTACTCTCACCTGGACTCCTCCAGCAGCAGCAGGAGTCGGTGACGTGGGGTCTCGGTGGCTGCTATATGACCCAGAGTTCCAAACACTCTCTCTGCAGCGATCACATCATTCATGGTCACCTGATGAACACAAACAAAAGTTATATTTATTATCTGTGGCAAACTCAAGCGGACATGCAAGCAGCAGCAGGCCTGCATGAACTCACCTCCTGGCCATTGATTTTCTGCAGGTTGAAGTGGTGGAGGCGGTAGATGAGAAAGGAGCGCCACAGGGTCAGACCCACCACCGAGTTTTCCTCCGGGTGGATGGTGAGCTGATCCAGACGCCTCACCTGAGCCAGGGCCGCCAGCTGTGGCAGACGGCTGATGTTGGTTTCCATGAATATCAGGTGCTGGGGAGGAAGTAACAAGTATAACCTATACCTTTACATATGGCTATATTCAGAATACATGACTTCCAGATCATGTAATCCTCCAAAAGGCCAGTACACCAGTGTTTGTTCTTTCCAGGTTACTATAGAAACATAACGGCTTCCTTGGAGGGGGCTAATGTAGATATAAACGGCTAATCCTAGTGTTACAAAAACTCTAAACAATTCTTTGTGTTATATTCTAATGAAAATGTCATTAAATATAAGATTCCATTTCTGCAGATAGATCACCCAAAATCTTACACACTGTATCTTAAATATTGAAAATAGCTTTCTGGATAGAGGCAAAAGTTGATGACTCAAAGGAAACGTTTGCAGCAAGAGGAAAAGTATCAATCAGCCAACACCTCAGTCACGAGTCAGCAGTTCGGTGATAAATGATATTTAACACAACCACATGTGCTCCCATATATCTTTGTTATTCCATGTGACCAGTGCCCTCACCGATAGATTGGGGAACTTCACCCTAATGCGCGGCAGTGTCGGCACGATGGCGTCAAAGTTGATGTAGCGGAAAGTGATGATGGTGACAGCGCTGGCGGTTTGAACCCCCCATCCCCTCTCTAGAGCCTCCAGGGCTCCTAGTCCAATCAAACTCAGGGTGTCTCCATCCAGCTCTACCAGGTGACTGTCAGACAGGGACAAGCTCTGCACACTGCTGCTCCCCAAGTCTGAAAGTCTGGAAAGCACACGCGCACACACACACACACACATACACACACAGACACACACACACACACACACACACACACACACACACACACACACACACACACACACACACACACACACACACACACACACACACACACACAGTCTTAATATGCTGAGTGCACACAATTTGAAAACATCTTTGAGCCACAAGTGCTGTGTTGGCGACATTTATTTGAAAAAGCAGACAAGTGAAGAGAGGTGAAATTTTTAAATCACTACAAAACACCCACTGTCCTCTTTATGTTGCCGAAATGCTTTGGTTCCTCCAAATCAACATCTGAAGTACCCTTCCCTGATAAGAGAGTCGTGAGAGTTGGGGAACTGGACGAGTCTCAAAGAGACATAATCTCCCAGGCCGAGCCCAAGTGCTCAGCCTTCTGGGTCTGAACACACTTGGGGGACTTTTCAGTATAGCAGGGCATCAGATGGCTACTGGCTGCTGATCATTTTGGGTTCAGCCTGCCAACTTCACTAATCGCCGCAGTCAGATTTCACACCCTTCCAGTCTCACTGCAACAGGGAGCCGTAGTAGTTAAGAGACTAATCCTTTGATTGCTGAACTCTAATCTCAGATTCTTGTTGAGACTGATCTTAATTTGAGTGTGCGAGTGAGCGGCAAGGTTTGAGACCCAATCAGGAGTTAGGGAGACAGAGAAAGAAAACATGGGGAAGTGGAGTGGCATTCGGCAAAGAACACAACACCCAACAGTGTCGTTCAATTCAATCAGGATGTACCTAAAGGTACATACCCGTGGATCTCAGTCCTCCAATATGCCTGATTAAATATCAGTCATCATCATCTATATCACAAGTGTCAAACTTGTGGCCCATGGGCATCTAATAAAAAAATTCTAAAGCATACATTGCCCATTAGCTCTAGTTAAATACAAATGTCACTTTGTATGTATAGCAATATATTCAGTGTTTACATTTTTACATTTATGGAAATGCATATACAATATTTGTAACTTGATGTTAATTTGCAATTACATTAAGTCCTACAATTAAACCCGGCCCTTTAAGACTAACCATAACGCTGATGGTTTTGTCAACACATGGATGAAAACATGGGAGGCAGCCTATGCTAGAGAGGGGCTGTGTCAGACATTTAAAGCCAGTTAAACAGTCGGGATAGTCCCTGCCTCGGCAAAGAATCAGAGGGGAGCGGGGGGAACTGTGGGGGACATTGAGCGAAACATGTAGATAAGTCACATAAAGAATGTCAGTAACTTCTACTTGCTTGGAAATGTGCCATGAAAACACTCTGCACACTGTTGCACATTGTTCACAGTAATCATAGCTGAAAGGCTGCCAGGTGGCCCTGAATCCCCCTCTGACATGAACCCAGCAACAACTGCTTAGATGGGGAAACGAACAAGGCGGAGGAGATCCTGCTCCAGACGGCCTGCTGGTGTCAGAATCTAATTCAATTAGAGGTATCACACTTAATCCTATGCACTTTTACAAAGCATGTCAGCCATCTCTCCACTGTGCAGTGGTGATACGAATGAAGCTCCTAATACATTAAAGTAGTGTTCTTTATTAGGGCTCTATCAAAATCTTAAAGGTGCAGTGTGTACGGTTGGTTGACACCAAGAGGTGAAGTTGCATATTGTATCCATCACCTCCCCCTCCCCCTTCTCAACGTGCAGGAGAACCTATGGTAGACTTCAGTTATCATTGAAACTTTTGCTACTGTAAAAACATAGCGGCCTCCATAGAGAGGACCCCCTCCTCATGTAAATATACATGAATGGGCTCATTTAAGGGTAATGGGAAAATATATATATAGATATATATATATATCTCTATATATATGTATGTCAGTAAATTGATGAAAATGTTAGTCCGTAATTGTTTTGTAATATTTTCAGAAGTGAGTTAAAATTACACAAAACCTTACACGCTGCATATTTAAGACAAGCACAATAACCCAGAATAGTAAGATGGAGGCTGTAGGCTATAACAATAGAGCCACTTTAATTATGTCACTAAAAACTTCAAACTTCAAAGACAGCTGGCTTCATCACCAGAGATAGAGAGGGCCTACGCTATCTCTCCACATGAGAAGGCCAGAGAAGAAAAAAGAGTAAACTCTGCAGAGTCTCTATTGAGCGGCCACTCACATGATTTCCCATCGGCTCACATTTCTCCTCTTCAGGTTGATACAGCTGTTTGCTAGTAGTCAGGGACATTGCCTGTGTCTCTTTCACAGTAAAAGTTACAAGTTACAAAAGTTATATATTGGAAGAAAATGAGTGTCTCTAACCTCCCCCTTCCATTTCATGTGCTTAGAAGAATATATAATGACTCTTAGGGAAGTGACTTGAAGTGCTCTGTCCTTTGAAATCCTTTGAGGAAAGAGGTGATTTGAATTTCATGTAGGCAGCTTTGGAATGTGAATGAGTCATGTATCGGTGAAACCAGCTACTCTCTGTCTCAATTAAAAAGAATGGATGAATTGTCCGAGTCAGTGTTTGAGTTCGAACTCTTCCTCTCAGGGGAAATTAGGTCAACAAAACAAAGGAAAAAACTTGGGCAGGTGACATGGTCAAAGTTCGGCAGTGACACAAGCTTATTGTCCTCGGCTCGTCTCAGGCCAACAGTGATGCTGTCACACTTTCATTTTAATTCACCACCACACTGAAAAGGAGATGACATCACATGAAGAGATGTGACTGGAGCCTGACTGAGAGCAGGAGGAAACTGCAGTCTGCATCCATTGGACAGCAATAACTGTCAATCACACAAGATCCATGCCCTGTTGTTACTGTATATTCATTTGAGCAGTGATCTAAATCATGTACCTAACATTTCACTCCAAAAAATAAATCCACAATATGTTCCCCCTTTTCATTTGCTCACCCTTCTTCAGCCATCTCTGCTGGTGTGTCTGGTATGTCCTCTACCAACCCCACACTCCATATTCCATCTATTCCTGAAAGCCTTTGATCTTTTGACTTTGATTCAGGGATGTGAAACAAGATTTTTGCCCAATCATCTCCATGTCTGTCATGGACATGAAGGAAAGAGAGAGTTTGGTGATACTCATCAAAGAGCCATGGGTCCAGATTGGGATCCAAGCCACTGCAGAGAGCCCCACAGCCTCACCAAGTGGTACCAGGTGAACCAAACATGCATTTGTGACACTGACAACTAACATTGTTGTCAACTAGTCATGTCACACACTAAATTACTGTGGTTTGTGTGATACAAGCTTGAGTAGGTCTATGTGCTACTGATAACAAGTGTAATTGTTAGGATTTTGGACACTGGATATTTTATAAAATATGTTTAACTGTTGTTGATTTTCTATTCTAATATTGTTTGCCTTGCACATTCTTTTTTGTCCTCTGAATGTTGCCCTGTTTGCTGCTAGGTGCACTTTATGATCTTTATGTTATTGAGAGCTGCTGTAACATACATTTCCCCACTGTGGGATCATTAAAACGTTATGTTCTATTATTCAGGAATCCGATTGGAAAATAGTACAGCAGCAGCAAATTCCTTTTATGTTGGTCTGATGCATTGAGCAAAATTACACCTCCTGTCATGAAAATAACTTATGACATTGACTTTCCATTACATCTATCTGTACTCCAAACAAAAAAAGTTTGATAGACGAAGCATTAATAAAATTCCCATAATTCAACAATATTCATGTACATAGCCCTAACTTTCCTAAATGTGTTTTTACACTTAAGTACTTCAGAGTTCTGACGGCAATCCCAAGTGTGCTTCTCAGAGAACAACACACACACACTCACACAGATGTGCCAAGAAGTTGCCTTGTTCCCCTGGTTCCCACTGAGCAGATCCAGATGGTGTGTGGATGGGTTGGGTTCGGCCCCTAATCTACCCACAGAAGCAGGAATCTGTGGTGATTGTGAAGTAGCAGGATTATGGATGACCTGTGACAAACCGTCCTTGCTCTCTCCTCCTCCTCCTGCTGCCGTGAGTATTTCCTGAAAGTTCGCGCCCCCGTCGACCTGATCTCACACAACAGGCCGCCGAGAGTGTTGATACAAAAGCTTAAAAGACAGAGACGAGGTCATCCGTCATTTGTCCCTCCTTGCTCTGTACGGGGGAGGATGGTGTAATACCTCAGCTGCTATCTGAGGTAAACTGGGTTATGCTGTGTAGGCGCTACGACCAATTCTATAAACCCACACACTACTGAATGAAACAACCTTTCAATTTCGCCTACTGGACATTTTCACAGGCCCTAGAAAGGTTCTACCCTTTGACTTCTCTGTGAAGTTTGCGAAAGCCCGTTTTCTTCTGCAAAATAGAATAAAGTAGTAAAACTCCTCACTTAAAAGTGTGAGTGTGGGATTCTGAATAGAATGAAACCTCTTAGTCAAACAACCAGTTAGACCACATGATGTTACAATAGACTGTACAGGAGAGCCACCTCCATAGAGGGATTTGTGCTTCGGGGCTATTTTCATATCCTGGTGCAGGAAGAGAAATGTGTAATAACAACCCTACACACACACACACACATACGAACACACGCGCACACCTCACTTTAATCTCAGTCCTCCCACTCATCCAGGGCTGGATCTGATTATCTGAGGGGAGAGTGTATCAGAGACCTATGCTGGCATTGGCCTCAGCACACACTGATGATTTTAGAGGGTGTCCAGCATCAAGTTAAAAACAGTAGGGTCAGGTAAGGGAGAGCAGCCCAACAGCTTTGGTTAATCATCTCTCAAAGCAGAAGGGGGTGAGATGGGAGTTTGTAGAGTGCAGATTTTTCTCAATTATAATAGGACTCACTGTGTGTGTGTGTGTGTGTGTGTGTGTGTGTGTGTGTGTGTGTGTGTGTGTGTGTGTGTGTGTGTGTGTGTGTCACTGCTATTACATCGCTGAAACACTAGTGGGTGCAGAGCTGAAACAGAGTTGGAGTTTCCAAATGACAGGATACGTGCACGTACATGCACACTTCAGACTCTGACGTCTAGATGTAGTGACATACATACAACTGGCATACAAGCACATATGGAATTAAGTGACAAACTAATAGGGTTTTGTCTTATCTCATGCTTTGTTTATAGAACACTGGAAGATGGGAGAACTACTGACCTAATGTGCTAATGTTTTTTGTCTATTAAACAACTACAAGCATTTTGGACAGATTATAAAAATTAACAATAAATACCTACCCTCTCATAAATTCTCTGGACATTTACCAGCTGTGTTCTCACCTGGTCATTTTCCATACATTTTACGGAAGGAGGTTGGCAGGAATAATTCAGAAGAGTCTGAGAGTTGCCTTCTGACGTCATGATTGCATGTCTCAAAGTGCTAAATTACTGGTGAGTATATCAGCTTAAAATATTGTATTAATTTAACCCGCAGGAGTTTTTGGTGCTATGTGCTCTGCTGCCACAGAGGGCATACACTGAAGACGAGTGAAGACGAGTTCTAAGCATCCCACAGTCGTCTTTACAGCAAAACCTACATAGAAAATCTGTCAGGGAGCCAAGAAGTACAGCTGCCATTGAGGAGCTCAGAAAGACAGAAAAAGGTGATTACAAAAGAGGAAGGAAAGTGGGAGAGGAATCGACTCGAAATTCAGTCAGGTCAATGCTGAGAAAATTCCATTCACTGTTAGGATTAACTCTCCACCTCAGCCCTGAAAACACCATTCACTGAAGTCTTTTGAAATCCAAATCAGTGCAATGACTTTGGAAATACCTTGCAATAATACATAAATAACACTGTTAAACGGTCTTGTCGGATACATCTACATGTGCCTCTGATCTAAAAGACAGTTATGGATGATTCTTGGAAAGATGAGAATGAATGTCCATAGGTCAACGTACAGTGTTAGATATACTCAGCTGAAACCAATTGATTCCTAAGAAAGGCCATGACAGAGGGCCAGGCGGCATACCTCATGTGTCAATGACAGAATTATAGCTGTGTTGAAAAACATTCTTCCAGATTTCACTTTTTCATTTGGTGTCAAGTAAACACAACTTGCAGTTAGTAAACCTGACTTGAGAGTGAGTTCGTGTTTATCTTACTTTGGATCTCGCGGGCTGTTTGGACGGCTGTTGCTGCGGAGCCTGATCTCCGTTCCAGCGGTGGGTTTCTCTGGTCCTGATCCAGGACTTACTTGTCTGAAAAGAAACAAAAAGCAAATCACTCTGTTTTAAAACTGTCTCAGTAGATGAGGATAAGGATATCAAATAAAAAACCTCCTGTAATCTGAGAACAACAAGCATTACCTTCTTATTTTCCCAGCTTCCCACATGAGCAACATAAAACTAAATCTAGATAATAAGACATGGTATAAACATTCATCCTGAGAGATTTAATAACACACCAACCGCTCTGACTTTGTTCACACCTTCACCCTTTTGAGGCCACAATCACTAATTTTAGGGGTGACACTCAATGGTGATCTATTTGACTATTTGACTTTTTTATATCTGTGTGTTTGTGATTGGATCACTTAGGATGGATGGTAATAGCAGGGATGAATATAACAGCACAATCTGTATTTTTGACATGATTCAGCAATTTCACAGTACAATAACAAACAATACAAAAGCCTCTATAAGGTTCTACTTTTGGCACAGTGGTCCACTGAGCTGAATTGTTCAGCAGATACAAATTTATCTCTACCTTTGACATCTGAGAAACAACCCCACATTCCTATCCCTCCATCAAAGCTCCATGCATGACTACATAATGACAATAGCTGAGCCCTTCAACTGTCTGGGTGGGATTTATTTAGATATGAATCACCCAAGATATATGAAATGATCAACTATTACCTCAAACCACAGGTGCGATGGAACCACAATTTCATTTGGAACATCAATTAGCGGTCACATCTCACACTGGTGTACCTTGGTTCATCTGGAGATAGTTCTTGTGTGAGACCGTTGGACTGGGCGGGGCTGTGTGCGGGGCTGTTCTCTGGACTCGCTTCTTCTTGTTTGTGTGTCGGTGGCAGCTCCAGGCACGCCCTGACCCCCTCCCACTGCTGTGCTGCATTACGAATTGCAAGGCGCCGCTTCTCCTGGATGAACACGTACGCACACACACACACACACACACACACACGCACACACACACACACAGAGGACAAAAATGGTTTCATGTGACAGTTGTTTGATGGCAGAACATAGAGGTGATATATTCAGATGTAATGTGTCTTTTTTAACTTAGCCACTGCTAAATTTATCATTTTTATTCATATGAAAACTATTTAGAAATATGACCATTACCACAGCATTTTAATTCAATCACAGCTTGTTCTCTTCAATTGAAAAGCATCTCACGCTGCAAATGTCTCATCTTCTGCTGCCACTTCTTCTTGTCCTTTTCATGCCAAGCAGTAGTTTCAATATGCTCACTTATGGAATGTGCCACTCCCCGATGCAGGGGTGAGTCAGTATCAGTACAGAGTGAATGCTCTGCCCTCATGAACCCTTGGCTGCAGCATTCAATATAACATTTTCTCAACACTGGGGGATTAGCTTGGAGTTAGGTTACACACAGACAATACAATCTGCAGGGACCATACTCACTCAACAAAAAGACAAGCGTGCAGTGGCAACACGGTGCAAGAGCATCGATAATACACATACACCCACACAGAGAGATCAGTGCAAAACAGACGCCTGTCAATATCTCAGACTATTTAAAGAAATAATGGATAATTAAGCCTCTTTGACATATGTGGAACTACTCTGCACAAATGGCTTGTTAAATGGAGACATGTGACGCATCACCAAAATAATCCCGTATATGATCTGAATATTTGGAGCTTTTTCATCCAGAGCTTGGTTGTGGGACATTTGCATTGCTACTAGACATTTGTAACCTCTATAATCTCAAAGTATTATTAACACCAATGTGCACATGTTGCCGCTTCTCTCTGCGGTGCAGCAAACTGACCTGCTGCAACTGATGCTGTCACTAATCTGTCATAATCCCCTCCAGGGTCACACAGAGACAAAGAAAATCAAACAATGATTATTATTTGAAAAGGCCACAACTATCAACTATTTTGACAGACAAATATTTATTTTCTTTTTTATTGATCTATTAACAAAAGCCGCCGTAGATTATTTGAAAAACACCCAACATTCTTGGACTTTTTCTTATGTGTTGGTCACATGGTTCCATGCTGACCACAAATACTTTCTCCCATTTTGAAGTTAATTAACCACCCATTATGATTACATATGGCTCATTAGAATGAGGTTTTCAGATGAAAAGATATTCCCACTAGTCGGATTTCTGACTTGACAGGCCATCATAACGTATTCACTGTATAAACTCAAAATTCAGGTAGATATAGACAATACAAGGAAATTGGATCCGAGTGTTACCTTATGAATGGTCTGCTTGTGACTCTCCCTCTTCTTCTCCTCCTCTTTCCGAGCATGCAAACTAGCCATGCGCCGATCCTCGTCCTGAAAAAGAAAGCCGGTGCCATCAGACTGCCGCTCTATTCATGAGCTATTCTGAATTATTCAGCAGAGAAGAGGGAACCGCAAAATACACCATCAGAGAGACCGAGACATTCCCTGCTCTGGAACTGGACCACTGTGTGTGGAGGCTAGAAGGAGATTCTCACACTGAGCTGCTGCTGCATCACGCAGGATTATCTGTCTGATTTTCAGTCTAGGATCATCAGCTGGGTCCAGCTGTTCAGGAGGAAAGACAAAACTCCCAGAATGCAACGCTGCCAGCACACAATCTGAGTGTGCCAGTGGAGAGCACAGGGGATAATTCAGCGGGTCTGGGGCAGGCTGGTACAGACGGTGCTTTGGTTTGATCAATAGAGGGAAAATGCAAATCAGGCTGGAGCAGAGGCACCAATGTCAACTGGTGAAGAGGAATCAACAGCTCAAGCTGTGTGTCAATAATTTCATGGGGAGGACAGGCTCTTACCTTTTAATCGATTAATCAAAATAATTGACAGATCAATCAATGATCAAAGCCCTGGTTACATCAAAATACAATTATATCAGTTGTAGAATCATTATTATTTTCCAGACTGATAAAGAAGCTCGCTGTGTGCAATATCAAAGTAATTCATGGGTAAATCATAGAGATTAGTGGTAGTTAATTAGTAGGTAAATATAATTACTATAAGACAACTCATTAATAGCACCAGTTTAATGTTTGTGTGTTTTTATTTTGTTGAAAAATGCTGCTGTCACAAATCAATCCCTAGAAGAGACAGAGAAACCAGATTCAATTATTTGCCCCAAAAACACAAAAGCACTAATGTTCCCCCAATTGGCAACATTAACTTCATTTTGATTTTTATTCAGAAATAATTGCCAATCCTTCAGCAGTCAGGAACAGATCTTATCTCTGATAATCTGGTCTCACCTCCACTAAATGTTTGGCAATTTTTCCAAAACAGTCCTAGGTCAAGATCTGCAGTGACTTCCACTGAGGGTTGGTGGAGATTTAATAGACCTTTACAGAATGAAACAAGTCTGTTCCTTAGAACTCATATGAAAACATGAAAAGAGATGAAATTTAAGTTATGGGTTTTTCAGTGGAATGTTCTGAGGGCAAGGTGTGTGGTGCTGTCAGATTCCTTTGAAATACAAGCTCTGGATGCTCTCTGCTTGACAGCCTCTGAAAGCTTGCAGATTTCATTGTAGCACTTGGTTGTCACCGTGTATGAAAGACAATTATCTCTTATTTATGCAAAGACTCATTATTTTCATAGTTCTGAAAACACTTGCCTTAAATATGCAACCAGGAGCATGATGGATGCTGCCCCAGTGAGACAGGACAAGAAATGAAGTGTAAAGTATCATCAGATGTACAGAAGCTTTGAGATGGATGTTTGTTTGAAACAGTAGCATCATTGGAAAATGTGTATTCAGCAACGTATGACATCATTCAAAACACACAGAGCATGAGAATTGCATCAATCTCACTTATGTTTGATGTACATATTGTATCCTGATGACAGCATCACATTATGTTCAGGTGAGTTCTGGATTTAAAAAGTATCGTCTGCAGGATTTGTCAGTTAGTGTCTGTAAACACACAAGTTGGCCGCTCCTCCCCTGCCCAATACCACCAATATGACTTGATATGTGCACAGAGGCCTGTTTTTCTCTATTAAATGTGCAGTGTGTAAGATTTCAGCACATTTGTCTCACTTCTATCTGTACCTAAAAGTGTTATACTGACATTTTTACAAATGTAGAATGTCTACATCTACATCTATATCTATGATGTTCTTTATACATTACCCCAAAATTAGCCCTTTAATGTATATTTACATGATAAGTGGGTCCTCTCTCCGGGGGCCATGATGTTTTTACAGGAGCCCAGAGCGGACATACTAAACATCTTCTGCGCTTTAGACAACTGAAGTCTACCGTAGGTGCCCCTGCATGTTGAAAGGGTGAGGGTGAGGTGAGCGATACAAAATGCAACCTCACCTGTAGATGTTACCAAATCTTACACACTGCACCTTTAAACAAACATTGACAATTGATGGGTTCTTACCGTGATGCGTTTCATGTCCAGCTGTTTCAGATGAGGCACACAGCGCAGGATGGCCTGCTTGTACCATGTCTTCTGGACTACAGGATTCCCATCCAGGGTGAGCTCAGACAGGGAGCGCGACTCTCCAATGAAGGCTAGCTGATCCAAACTAAAAGATGAGAAAAACAGGGAGAAGGTTGACAATGATACAGAGACATGCTGACCTACATATAAGTAGCAGGAGGTTTGAGTCATCCGCTGCGTAAATCCAGCAAGTTAACTTCCTTTACTCATCTGCATATTCTTGAACTTTCAGTTTTTTTCATTGACAGAATCGAGCTCAAACAAGTAGTAGTAGCAGCACTGGCAGCCTGACGTCACTCAAGAGGCGATGAAGAAAGATCCACTAGACTGTTGATATCAGCCTTTGGCAACAGGAGACATGAAACATACTGTGTCAGGCAGTAGAGATATTCCTGTTGCTAATTCGTGGTAATAGCTTTAATGAATCATTTGCTCTGAACTATTTATCTGCTTTTCTTCACTGCGCCATGCCTGAACTTAGCCAGAGGTTTATTTGGATGCACAAGAGGGATGTTTATTAACCTTTGCTGACCTATTAAAACAGGGGCAATCATCAGGGGACAAAACTGCGCCTCTGACAAATACAAATTTCACAGCTCAAAGATGCATTACATAAGTCATATTTATTCATCTTATTTTAAGGGTTTGCTTTATCCCATTCAGGTTCTGTGATATTGACCCCAAACTACAGGGACAAAAAAAATCAGTTATCACAGAAATGCTGTATTGTGATATCGTCAGTACTGCAGGCCAATACAATAAAACAGGAAATAATCTGTCAGACGACAGGCATAGATGACAGGAAGTATCTTAGTCCTTCCCAAAGACAAGTGAAGTGAAATAGGATACACTCTAAGCGGCGGCAGACATTTACATTGGTCTTATTTTTAGTTTAATTATAGCATGTTAATAAGAGTAACAGATGTGTTGGATAAACATAATGAAGACCCATACGACTGTATTCAAATTCCAGTGCATTTTATTACCTTGCTTATTAGATAGGATATTGGATATGTATACAGATATATAGAAACCTGCACATAGGATCCTTCAAAAACTCAAGATGTCATACCTCTTATATAGGTCTTGTATATCATAGAATCCAGTTGGATCAATGTGTGAGATAAATAAGTAAGGCTGCAACAATTTAATTGACTACAGCTTACCACTAAACTAGTTAGCAAATTATTTGGTGATTGATTAATCAGGTCTGATTAAATGCATGACACCCAGAAGTCCCCAGAAGTGATGGCATGTAAATGTACTATTCAGTACAATGCAGAACATTAACAATATTCTTGTATTTATCTTTAATAGTTTTAATTTGAAAGCTCTTCCAAAGAGCCTTGTCCAAGAGTGCATGTTGTTTGACAAAGTAACTGTTTTAATAAAATGATAAAGGGTAGCTTCGGCTTTGTGATTAATTGCTTAAAAAAATAACACATGCATTGATTATCAAAATAGTTGTTAGGTAAAGTCCCAATAGTGGAAGAGAATTATTTACATATCCACATTATGCAACTTGCATTATGCATATTTTGCATTCATAATCACAGTGTCTCTAATAGGACCTGTTACTATAATAAACCTGCTCATAAGAGTCCCAGTAATGAAGAGTCCCTGGAGGCTATGAGAGATCCAATGAGAGGTGAGTATCAGTGCTGTGCATGCAAAGTGGGGTGTGGTCCAAAACTAGGTAGTTTCCAATTTCATCTATATTTGAAAAGCTTTTCAGTGCTTGGGCAGTTTCAGTCAAGATGTGTAAGTGAAAAGAATACAAGGATTTTGTTTTATGCTGACATCCACAACTGACTGCACCAATTAAAAGCATGCGTGCTGTCCATCTACCTAGCAACAGAGAACAACTCTTTTCCTCTCTGCATTTAGTACTTTGAAAAATGTTGCATGGAGGATGCTATGACAATGTCAGGTCCTGAGGAGTTTGTTTAGTCATGGCTCTCTCAGTGACACTGTGTCAGACCGTGACTCATACAGACACCGAAACAACAGGGCTGTGTTTAAATGTCAGGTCAGATCTATCACAACACAGGGTGACTATGGTCAAGGAGGCTAATGAGCAGTCTCACCAGTTACACACGAAAGCCCCTTGTCCAGCTTTATATGATGAGAAATCTACTGTAATAACTCGATGACATTCAGAGAGAGGCTGTGGGACATAATGGGAAAAAGTGCATAAAGAAGGTCGAAGTCTGCACTGACATCATCATACAAACCCACATCCAGCAGGGCTGCTCTTAAAATTCACTCGACCATCTAATCTGCCTTTAATTTCCTGTGGGACTGAGCTACAGTCTCCACCTCGGCCTGTGTCTGTTTGCCTGAATAACTTTCAAGAATAGTCACACCCATTTCTTAGGTAATTTCCCAATAATCACTAATAACAAAGAGCACTTCCAGGTTGTTCTTTTCTAGGTTACAGACACTGCCCACTACAGCAAATCTGTGTGTGTCTCTGTATTCATGTTCTGTATGCAGCTTGTGGGGTTAGGCCCCTTGCCAGGAGCCCAGGGGAGAGGATGTGGCACTGACCAGCCACCATCCCCGTCCCCGCACTGCGGGCAGGATGGAGTTAAGCGATGTCAGCTCTTACCTGGTGATGTTGTTGCAGCTGAGAAAGAGGCGCTGCAAGCGGGGCAGATGGTCCACCTCAGTCTAGAGAGAGAAAGAGGGAGAGAGGAGAGAATGAGATGGAGGGTTGTGAGGAGGAGAAGGTGGCCATGCAGAGGGCACAGCATCGTCACTGTCGCCAGGGTTCTGTATCCCTCTCCATCGCCTCAGTCACCTTGCAGCTTTCAGCACCAGCATACAGCGTCCCCATCCACCCTGCGCATGCACACACACACATACACACACACGGAGCATGCTGCCTTGTCTGCACATGGAGAGGAGGGGCAGGGGAGAGAGTTTGTGTGAGAGAAAGGGGGAGGGGAGGGAGAGCGGTTTGTGTGCTGCGCTAATGCAGAGATCCCCCTGCTGCAGGAGGCGGATTCAAGAAGCTCACCGGAACACTATATATAAACATCCAGATGCACACCCACACAATCAGCTCGCTTCTGCATCTCATAACGCAAGAACAATGGTGAGGATGAGACGGAAACTGTGAGGGGTGGGGAGATGTCCCTTTGTTGGGCTGGCACAGCATCGAAATCAATGCAGCACTTACTGAGGTGGGGGGGGGGTGAAGAGCAGCAGCTGGCAGGATGAGGAGACGCACTTGGGTGTGGGCAGTGTCATCACCCTGACAACTTCAGCAAATCAGGTGGCATGGTGGGGGTTGTTTTTGAAAGGTCTGTGCTGCATGACCATCTGTGTATGTGTCTGTGTGTATATGGGCCAGTGATGCACATGCTGGAAGCGGAGAGGACACGCCCAGCAGTAGTGTGAATGAGCTGCGTCAGCGTCTGCCCATGTTGCAGCCACCGCTTCACAGCCTTGATCAGCACTGCTGCAATTCAAATGAGATGATAGCTTATAGCTTTGGAGCTATGTTAGCTACTCTACAAGGAGCAGAATCACACGGAGGCATATTACTCATCCTTCTCATCCACATATCTCTATACATAGCAGCCAAAAGAACAATAAATGGCAAAAAGAGCAATGAGGTAGTTTAACTACCGTAGTTACATTCAGTATTGGAGCAAACTGGACACCCACGTCTCATATCCCCCTCTAGATGTTTAAGAGAATCTATAACAAAGGTAAGATTCTGATTGGCTGTAATCATTACCCTATGGTCAGTTTTTATGTGAATTGACCTGAGTGACACTTTCCCATGATGATTATGTTGATGTCACACAAACAACTTGAGCACTCACTCCCAAGCATATACACAGATATCGGTATAAACAACTATTTTTGGAAATGTCCCCCATTTTCTGTAAGAAGTTGGGGGAAATAGCTAGCATGCTCCATTGGAACTACATGATTGGCATTGGCATTATTGGCATTTAGCAACACAAATATGTTTTATGTTTTAAAAGGACAAATTAATTTAATATAGTGAGTGAGATGTTTGCTTTGAAGCTGACATTAGGTGTAGAATACTTATTTATAGTAGGTTGTTGTGCTGTTTTGTTGTGGACAAACTACCTTGTGGAAGAACTACCAGATACACATCCATCCAATGCTGGTTCATACTGACCAAACAATGCTGGTGAGGAGGCAGCCTGTGTACAATGTCTGAGACTAAATATAGCAGCCCTCAGATGGGATGATGTCACCAATGAGCTGATGTGCTGCATAACAATAACCCACCAATGTGATCTCATTTAAACAACCTGATTGATCAGCACCAATCAGGAGAGGGCGTCTGATGTGGGACTGAGCACAGTTTTGTGGCAGTGTGCTGTATGTGTCTGAGTGAGTGTGTTGCCTCCAGCAGTGTATTTATGTGTGTGTGTGTGTGTGTGTGTGTGTGTGTGTGTGTGTGTGTGTGTGTGTGTGTGTGTGTGTGTGTGCGTGCGTGCGCCCGTGCCTTCACCTTGTTATCCTAGTTCCGCCCTCTTCTCGCTGACAGCTTGCGTGTCTGTGTTTTTCACACTCGTCCTGAACTCTGGCAGACGCATTACTTCACAAACACAGGACTACCTCTCATCACTGGTGCATCCTTTGCATGCAACGCAACACAACACAAAAGAGCAGGAAAGCTACTTAGATGCACACACACACACACACACACACAGGCACATGTGGACGCTGAGGGGGTTTCAAAGACAAGGTTGCGTGGCAGGTCGTTGAAAAGCATGGATGTGAAATGTCAGCTTGTCAGTCACTGCTATTGTACACTAGATTTGTAACACACATCAAACTGATCTCTTCTCGAGTTACATGAGTTTTAATATTCTCTGTCCTTATGAACATGCATCTACTGCTATAAACATGTCCTACTTATCCCTTTAACACCACTTAGAAGAAATTATACTCCAAACATCCATTAGACTCCACTGAATGTATCCTCATTGACACTAGTTGGACAGACCTACACCACACAGTATGGTTTGAAACATAAACACTTCCAGTCTATGGATTTAACTGCATTGAGAGACTGTCATTTAAATAGATATCATTAAAGATGCATTTACCCATGTTCGTACTTTACATAGTAGGATGACTGCATAATGAACAGTTCAATGTGTATAACCATTGTGTATTACAAGTTGGAGCTAATATTACTTCAATTAAATATGGAATAGTGAAATTCTAATGGACACATGTCCGCACAAACACACACACACTCCACAAGAGGTTAAGTCCATCAGAATAAACACTACAGCGGTATCCATCTGGGTGATCTCTTCTTACTTTATCTGCTTGATCACAAATCACTGTTTCTGCTGCCAAAAAAGTAAATCCATGACTCACTGCCTGCCACAGGAATCTAGACATGCAGACCCACCAAGGAGCAAAAGTAAACAGCAAATACTCTTTGGAATATCCGAATCAGCACTGTGTTGTCAGTTACTTTGTGGTGAGCATTGTCTGAACCACATTAATATGAAAATGTAGAAATCGATGACTTGTGAAATAAAGGTGTTTGAAGTGTATACAAAGAGCTGCTATGTTTTCTGGGTAAGTCAGACACTCAGAAGTCAAATCAAAAAAGGTATGGAATGCAAAGTTTGAGGTGTACACAAAGAGCTACTACTGGAACAACATAATGTTGTGAAATGTTTTAAATAATGTCACGAATGTCACGAAGACAGTGAGCGATAGGTTGCTTCTGTCAATCAAGACAAACCTCAGACACTAACGCTGCTTCTGTTTTCATCTGTCTCCTTTTTTTACAAAAAGAAAAACCTGGGCACCTGGAGGATGATTATTTACTTCATGCACTTGGCAGCAAACACCACTAATGACAGAGCCTGATGAATCTGCCAGGGGGAGGCATTTCTTCTGCCCTTGTATCAAATAAAACACTGTATCCAATAATTAGGGCTGGAAGTGGTTCTGAAACAGAACTTGGAGGCAGAGCACTGGCTGAGTAATGGCGAGAAGTTTAACACAACACAATGTTGGATTCAGTTCGTATTTTCTACCCCAAAAAGCAAGAAAGGGCTGAGGGGGATTTGCATACAAATGAAGGGGCCTGCTTTGGCATGCAGTGTTCTGTTTATCAGATTAAAACTATAGAAACCGAGGCAAGTGAATTTCCGTGTTTGGAATATCCAGTTTCTTTTTTGTCCACGCCAGAGAGTCAGTGGGAGGTTATGGATACTGAGCTACGTCTCCCTTGGTAACGCCACTGGGATATGTACACAATGTAGACTTTCTCACAAAGATCCCACTCATGTCATTCCTGTGTTTGTTTGTTTTTTGACAGGAAAAACTTCTGCATGTGATCCAATCCAAGAGGAAACGGGAGGTTTACAGAGGACCTGGTCCAGAGGTACAGCATTGAGATGAAAGATGTAGTAGCACCTCACCACCTATATGTATGCGTGTGTGCGCGTGCGTGTGTGGTTCATACTCTGTTGTGAGGACCAAAATCCATTTACACAGTCGTAAAAAACAAAGAGCATGTCCCCATATCATGAATAATTCATTAATGTTAGGGTTTAGGTGTAGTGTTAGGCAAATAATAGCAGGAGTAGTATTAGTCTTGGTTTGAACTGTAATGTTCTGGCTGTGCTTGTCTTGTGTTATGAGTGGAGGGGGAACAGATGTGCTAGCAGGGAGGCTAAAACCCATGACATTAACATCTGTCTCTGGCATGTCTCATGTCTCACTGCACAGTACTACCTGCTAGCCAGTTACACATTAAGTGTATTCCATCAACTGTGAAGTGAATCAAACAAGCTTCAAGCACATCTGACCTTAAATGTTCATTGTGCACAGATCCTGAAAGGGCATTAAAAAATTCATGCAGAGGAAAACCTCATGACATGTACAAGAAGTAAGGCATTTTCATATATGCAATATCTTAAATCACCACCAGGTTAGTACTCAAAAACCACTGGATGCTGCAGCTGTATTTGGGACCAGATGTAGACCACAAACTACAATGGTGAATGGAGATGCAGAGATCTAGTGGTGCACACCATATACGCTGTTTGTGACCAGCCAATGGGCCAAAAGAAGGTAAACATGCACAGATCAAACACAGCACAGGTGCCTCAAAGCACAATATGGCACAGGACCTGTTGCAAAACATCTAATTAACTCCTACTAAAGAGGGGGCTGCTGGATAAAAAACATCTTGTAGTCTGTATTTACTGCATTCCACAAATATCTTGAGGGTACCATGAACAATATTTTGTGTCTCTGACTCTGCTAAAAGAGAGAAACCCTAGATGAAAAAGGCAGAAATATCAGCCTTGATGTTTAATAAGATTGTGGTTACTTGGCAGATGGAGGCTATTTTTGTTTGTGTGTGTAGTTGAAAAGGAGAATGTGCTTTACATAAACACTCGATCAGAAAAGAGGCCCCCTCACCACTGAAGAGATGCAGTTGTGCCTCAGATTGAGTTCGGTCAAACAGTTCAGGCTCTGCAGATTTCCCAATGTGGGGATTTTGTTTCCCGCCAGGTTCAGCACTCGCAGTTCTCTCAGGTGAGAAATGTTTTCGATCCTGCAGATCTGCGGGAAAATCACAAGGAAAACAAAGCATATAAGGAGAGAGAGCAGATCACTACATTATCATATTCTATATGTAGTGTGACAGAGGGAAGCAGGAGCGGCACATTCACGTCTTGTATTTGAAGATAATCAGATTAAATCTATGAAGAATTATTTTGCCACTAAAACAGAAACAACAGTCCTAATTCCTCTCACATAATTCAAATGAACTCATTCACAGTGACCATCTATGTGTGCACTTTAAATGAATGATTTACCTGATTTATGAGTTACCTCACGACCCCGAGTCCTGTTTGACTTTCCAAATTATAACAACAAACATGCGCCCAGGGTCACACAGTGGTGAGCATTTACTTATACAGACTTCTCTCCCTCTCTTCATAATCTCTTTCTGTGTGGGATTATTACTGGGCCTCTGTCATGATAAAAAACACTTCTTATGAATTCTGCTGGGATGATGTGTTTACTCTTTAAAAGTGGCCATTATAATAGGTCTGGGGGTAAGGTCAAAGGGCGACATGGATTTAAGAGTTCATTCAAAATACTATATTAGAGGCGCGATGCAATGCAAATCTAAAATAGGTCAAGTAGAATTAACCTCAAAGATGGAACAGCAAGTCAGAAATACATAATCATAGCAAAAAGAGTGTGTAGTGTGTGTTCCTCAAATGCAAAAACACACACACACGCATTCAATTAGCATTATCTCAGGCCCAGACTTGAGCATTTCTGACTTACATAGTGCAGGCGTCTGTGTATCAAATACCTGTCAACACACAGACACAGTATCTCTACTCAACCTGAAGTAGACTTTGGATAACCTCGATGTGAAGACATCCGAGTATCCTGTATTTCACATCATGAATTCCTGTGTTGTAGGTCCGGTATGCAGAATATGGTGAGGTGGGGTTTAATGTTTGATCTGTGTTACAGTGATAGGATTCCATTTCAATACATTTGTATTAAGAAGAGTGAAGAAGTGAGAGTGAAGAAGACTGCAAACAACATCCCTTGAAAGAAATAAGCATGGATAAAAAGGCCTCCAAGCTCCAGGAATGGAGGGAGGAGGCATGACAGAGATGTGCAACCTGTGGTTTGATGTAGCACGCAAAAGGAAAAGAGAATAAGCAGCTGGTGCTATGTGACCAACAACAATCCAAGCGGGTAGAAAAACCATGACTTCAACATTATTTTAATTCATTCCCCCTCACTGAATTCCCTCACCTCATCATCTTGTTTTATCATTGGACGGTGATTCACATCAGGGTTTGGGTGGTCGGGTCTCAGCCGAGTTTGGAAAAGGTTGAAGAAAGACGATCGAACAGTTGTTTAAGTGCACAAAACAGGTTGGTGATTGAAAAGAAATCTGTCCTGCTCCGAATCAGCTTTATCATCTGCTCCTCAAGAGGCACCTTCCAAAATGGCCTCATATATACATATCTATAATGTGTGTGTATGCTTTCATTACCACGGAGGAAAGATTATATATCTATTACCTCATTCTGAAGCCACTCACTTATTGTCGTATTGTGTGTGCGTGTGTGGAAATAACATAACTCTGAGGCAGACATTAAATAGTTATTAGTCATAGTTAGTAATAGTATTTGGGACACCTACTTGTGTATAAAGGAGAGGTCTGACGTTGCTCTGTGAAGGGGGACGAACAAAGACTGCTGGCAAAACACTGATGTAACCAAGGTGCCTCTATTTTCTATTGTATTCTTATTCCAAGAGCTGCTGACATCTGGGTTACGTTTTTTTCTATTTCTCAGGCGTTTACTATCAGTGAGTCAGACTGCTGTGGAGGCAGAGCATACAGCCCATAATAACCCATTTTGACTCATGTAATCAAAAGCAGAACATGTCTGATCTGCCACAGCTCAAATATACTGTCAGTATATTTACATCTGACAGTAAATATACTGTCAGATGGCACACACAAACTTTATTTTGTCTAACTGATTAATTCCAATATTTATGTATATGAATATATTTCTAACCTGTCTCAACATTCAGGTTTGTGCAAAGAGCTAAGGTCTATGAAAAGGTGAAATTTAGAGCTGATTTCAATAATTATTTAGATTTATAAGAATCATAATATATTTTTAATGGGGGGATGAGATCTCTTTTCAGTTACTGTCATTTCAATTGAGCATTTTGCAGAGCATTCTGTGCGGCCTTCAAGTGTGTGATGCTGTTGAGGTGTATTTCATAATACAGGTAGGTGTTTCCTGTTGGCTACTCTCATTTACAAACAAACCTACGCACTTAAAGGTGCAGTGTGTAAGATTTGCTGGCATCTAGAGGCGAAGTTGCATGTTGTGTCGATCTCCTCACCCTCACCCTTCAGAACATGCAGGAGAACCTATGGTGGAATCCTGCTCTCATAAAAACTAAAAGGGAAACATGACGCCCCCTGTAGAGAGGACCCCTCCATGTGTAAATATACATTAATGCGCTCATTTAAGGGTAATGGGAAAAAATAAGACATTTAGTTCATTATAAATTCATGAAAATGTCCGTATGTAATTGTTTTGTAACATTTTTAGAAGTGACAAAAATGACTGAAATCTTACACACTGCACCTTTAACCCAAACTAATTGAACAACATGCACTTTCCAAACCGACAATAAAGTGGAATGACCACTTTGCTAAATCAGTGTGAACGCAAACTGAACATTGTACTTCTCATGAACGTGGGATTTATTGACTTTATGAGACTGTGGTAGTTTTGGTGAGGTGTACCTATAAACCACCGTCCCGAGAGTAGAGAGAAAATGTGCCTGTTGAACAAATTATCCCGGACTCACTGAGAAAATGGATGTGGGAGTAGACCCGAGACAAGAAAGTGTGGGATCTGATGATTTACAGCGCTTTGTTCTCTCACAAGCGCTGTAAACCGAATCACACGCTGAAGTCTCTAAAAAACCCAGGTAGGTATATGACTGATTTTAATACCAATGTGACTTCTGGCTTCAGTCAACACACATTGATTCCCAGACATGACCCATTCATTCCCAGTTGTGTTTAAGGCACTAAAAATGACATTTGAAGTATTATATGACAGTATGAACTGAACAATTTAGATATAATGACTGTCCAGGGTAAGCTCCATTTTTATAAGTCAGTGAACTAAGATGAAGGGTTTAGACATGACAACATAAATTCTCATGCCTGCTTGATCCCACTGTTGACTTTTTATGACTCAAGCATTCACAGAGCAGATTCTCACATAACATATCTGCAGTTATCAACAGTGTGGAGGAGGAGGAGGAGGAGGAGGAGGGGAAGGCAATCCACATGTCTAAAAGTTTGAATGAGTGAAATCCAGATATAATATGGGTGACTAAACATAAGGCTGTAGGTGGGAGTGTGGTGAAGGTGCTGTACCTGATTGTCATGTAAGTCCAGGGTGTTCAGCTTGGAAAGGCTCTCGAGGCAATGGATCTTCTGGATTCTGAAGAAGTGAAATACCAATCAATCAATAACACATATCAGTTTTCTTGACCGTGCCAGCTGAAGCAACCTGGGGGAGTGAGAGGTGGATGACTGGGAGCGGAGGACCGCTGAAATTACAGTATTCTACACTGACTTATTGTTCAAGACTGTCTGTGGAGATTTAGATCAAGTTACAGGTACATGCCAATGAAGTATGAGGAGAATTCTATTCTACTGTACATGGCTGCAAAGGTGAGTGTGATGTCTTAAAGCGAGGTGAGTAGTTGTGCATTCAACTGTAACGAATTGAATGACAAGTTGCTCAGCCAATTAAAAAACAATTAGCTTTTCAAATTAAATGGTCACCAACTGGAAAACATTTCAGCATTTAATATTGTCTGATGACTAACATTTTGGAGAAATTATTTCCATTTAAATAGTCGGTTTGTTGAACATTATTTTAATGTATAAAAACATCTATATGCATGAATTATTGTTCTCATTGTCTTTAGATGAGAGAATTGATAATGGGAGCAGGTCCTCTCTAAGGAGGCGGCCATGTTGCACCGCCATGTTTCTACAGTGGCCCAGAATGGACCACCTACACATAGGTTCTCATATATATATAATCTTCTTTCTGCCACTAATTTGAATGTTCACATCTGACAGTGGAACTTCAAACCAATATTATTTGACTGACCTGTTCTTCCCAAGCATCAGGATCCTGAGAGAGCTCAGAGATTCGACACCGGTCATTTCAGAGATGTGATTGTCATGGAGGTTCAGGAAGACAAGCTGCTGCAGATGTGACAGATGCTGAATTCTACTGATCAGGTTGTGCTGGAGGCTGAGATGTTGCAGTTCCTCCATGATGCCCAGCTGGGGGCATTCTTCCAAACAGTGCCTGGAGGAGAGGAGAACGCCACAATGCTGATTTTATATCAGCTGTGTCCCGGGACCTGCTGTTGTCCTTCTACAGGTGCTCTGTAGAGAGCATCCTGACCTACAACATCCTGGTGTGGTTCAGGAGCAGCTCTCAGGCTGACAAGAAGGCCCTGGAAGGGGTCAGGAAGTCAGCACAGAGGACCATAGGGGTACAGCTGTCCTCTCTGTCGGATGATGACGTCACCAGGTGCCTGCGCAGGGCCACCAGCATCACCTGTGACAGTTCACACCCCGGGCACAGCCTGTTCTCACTGCTGCTCTCAGGGAAGAGGTACAGGTTCATCCAGGCCCGCACCTCCAGATTCGCGAACACCTTTTACCTGAGTGCAATAAGAGCGCTGAACACACAGTAGCTGTGTGTCCGTGTATCCTACAGCCACTCTGCTGCACTGTGTACAGTGTGTATTGTATTGTATTGTACATTGCATTGATGTGCTCCAGCTGTAAATATATTAGATATATTTACAGATCTTATTTTATTTTTTTAATTTCTATTTTTGATATACTTTTTCTTTATTATTTCTGGTACCCTTGTTGTTTTTTCTTCTTAGCACCACCAGAGTTGTCTTTTTAATCTCATTGTACATTGTGTATAATGACAATAAAGGAATTCTCTTCTATTTTTCTATTCTATCACATCTACATTTTCATGGCACAAGTAAGTTATCTTTTATTTTATAAATCCATGATACTAATAACCTGTGACTGAGCTCTTACAAGGAAAGCTTTTCTGATCATTAAGGATAGCTGGGTTTCACTGAGACTTTGCTGCTCCCTGGTGGTGACCTTCAGCACTTGCAAAATGAGGTGAATCCCATGTAATGTCCTCAACAAACACCACTAATGCCCAGACTAGGTTCATAAAACTAAGTAAAGTTGGTTGTAAATACAAACACAGACTGCAAGCAATAACTACAGGGCTCTAGTTAAAGGTCCAGTATGTAAGATTATGGTGAAATCCTTTACATTCAGAGTTACCTATCCAAGTCAATCTGTTGCAAACTGGATCCACAACGATCCCAAGGCAACTGGCTGAAGGCAGGACTATGATAACCCACAGGAGCAACTGCTGGAGACAAAACACACTTAATCAGCATCATACATTATGCTACTGTGAAGTGTATGTTGAAAATCCGAACCTGGAAATTTTAGAGTCAACGAGAAACACTTTTCCAAAGGACACAATCTTTGTTCATTGATACTAGAATAATATTTACCAGCTGGTTTGGGAGGGTTTAAGATATTATGGTAGTATGTAGCCAGAGAACTGTGAGCCGGTCTCTTAGATTTGTCTCTGTGCTCTTGTCCAGCAGGTAAAAGTGCAGCATAATGACTGTGAGCACCAACGGCTGGAGCTCGTATATCATGATGGGCAGCGTCTGTGGGGTCACATTTACAGTAGATGATGAGCAAAGTTATACTGAAACATGTACAAACTGTGAAGGATGTTTATCTAATCTACAATGAATAACAAAAAAAATCCTAAATATATAATATATTACAGATTCAGTGAGTTGGATATGTTGCTTCTAGTATGTTGCACTACTAAAACATAATGTGGTGGAACAACATGGATGCCTCAGTAAAGAGGAACTGCTCCTGATGTAAATACAAAGTTGCTCATTCAAGTAATGGAAAACAATAGTCCATACATTCAGATGGCTATGAACCCATAAATACATCAGTGTTAATGTTTTATTTTCAATTAATGCCAAAAATAAAATGAAACAGGTGCTAAATAAGGAATTATACAATCTAAATGTTGAAACAAGAACATCATAATGAGAATAAACTTACAGTACCTGAATCAAGCGACTTGCCTTGGTGTGAAGCGTCCATTGTGCGGCTGAAATTCATTTTTATGTCTCGCAACACATTTTGGGAATAAAACTGTGAAATGAAGTTAGGATGATATACAGTGAACAAGTGGAAACAAGTGGGTTAGCACATAAACAGTTTGTCATGACTCACCATGAGGTGGACTTTGTCCAGCACCTGGGGTCTGTCTGTTGTAGGATGCAACGTACAGCTGATGATCTACAGATGCATTATGGTCACTGATCACTTGTGTTGCATGTAATCAGACCCAAATCGTCTATTTACATTGCTCAAATGTCCAGAGGGTAGGCCTTGGTGATATCTAGTGTGGAAGCTGTATATGACCAGTCAGGGCTACTCTAAAAACATGGCCGCCTCCATAGAGAGGGCCAACACCTGATGATAATGTAAAGGTGTCATTCTAGGATTATGAAAACTATTTGGACATTCGGGTGGTTATACACTTAATCTTAAGCATTAGACCTTTAAATGTACAGTGTGTGTGTGCATGTTGCAGTTTTAAAGGTCTTCAGTTATCATCAAAAGTCAAAAGGCGTTTAATCAAAAAAAGAAAAACAACACAAAAAACATGGCTGCACCTGATGTTAATGGAGAGTGTGATGTAGTAAATAGTAAGTAAATAAGACCTAGTGCTTGAGAGTGTGACTTTCGTAACACAATTTCTAACAACTAAATGGGAACCATTTACAAAAGGCGTTTTACACATGACCCTTAATCGAAGCTTTGACGTTTGGTAGCTAGCTTAAATGACGTGAAACAACAGTTAAAAGTCGTAGAAAGTCAAATTTACCCCAGGGGTGAGAGGCATCAGTCTTCCGCCGCCACACGTACTGTGTTTGCGGGGAGGCGACGTTTCAGCTTGTGGTTTCATTTGGAAGACGTTCGGTCGAGTTGTGTCTTTCAACAGTTGAGACTAACACCAGGGGACGAGTCGGTCTCTTCACCAACTTCCGATCAATTCCAAACTCATACGCTCACTTATTTACGTCTGCGATGCGTACCGCTAGGTATTTACGTATTTACCTCACGCGCCGCTAACAAACTTCCTCTGAGGGGAGCACGGTAACCATGGTTACGAGGGCGTTGCATACTTTCACTTCCCGTGTTACCAAAAACAGATTCGTGTCGAAACAGCTCCTCCGGATTAAGTTGTACCTTGTCTAATTGGCCAATTAAATTGTAGTTATGATGACCTAAATATTGTGAAAAATATTTGAAACAACTTACATCTCAAATAAATTATAGTCTGTAATTGCTACGTTTATTCATTTATTTTTCGATTTGGTTCACTCAATTTTAATTGTATTGCGATTGTTGGAGTTTGTATTGTGTCCAGAATTATTGCTATTATTTTATTTGTAGCCACAACAGCCATAGCAGCACTGCCACTACTGCAAATAGCATTTGCAAAAGCCCTATGTTATTATGCATTCTGTAATTCTCCTCCCAAGCTGTATCAACTGGCGTCAAGTGAGCCCACAATTCGCCAGCAGCGGTCAAGTGAGCTGCCAAGTCAGCTGCACCGTCAATTTAAGTGTGCGACTATTCAAGCCTTTATGGTAAAAAAAAACAAAAATGGCGTTAATGGACATATATCGCACTTCTGCTTTCAAAATAAAATGCCGAAAATGTTTGTTTTTGGCAATTTCGCTTATTAAAGGGGTTATTCAATCACGAATCTTAAAGCAACATATTGTAGACTGATTTACAGTAGCAATTTGAAGAAATGAAAACAAAAGTTCACTATTCACTCTAAGTGAATACTCTTTTCTCTGAGTTTGAGGGCCTCTCAGTTGACACCAATCCATAATTGCAACAGTAAACCAAGGTGACTTTATTCAAGGACATGCCTGCTATCTATATGGTAAATTAAAATCAGATTTGATGTAGCAATATGAAGAAATTTCAAAGTAAAGTTCACTATTTTCAACTCCACATTGCTTTCAAGATCATTGTTTCCTTGAATACAACAACGGATAAAGAGGGGATATGATTGGATTATGGATTAAGAGAGGTATGTCATTTCCTGACTATTTGCCTCTGACATGGAGATCGGCTGCAGGTGGATGGACATAGAAATTGTGCAGCCAGTAGTGGGGGATTGAGCCATACGCATTGGCAATGTCTAGTCAAAGGACTGCCAGGTCTCCTGTGCTTTCTCATGTCTCCCTGATGAGTTGTGTTACCACACCGGTGTGTTCTAGGCATTCGGGGATGAAAGGGACCCCTCCTTTCTGCACAGAGGAGTCTATGAAGCTGTATGATATTGTATCAGATCATTTATGATATCGTTATTCTTTCCCTGTGAAAAGTGTAAAGGTTTTTTTGTTTGTATGCCTACAGATTCTTATCTGTGGGTTTAAAAATTCTGATTTATACAATTATGGTATGTTTCTGAATTAGAGGCCCCCGCACCTGGAGAAAAAGAAGAATGTGGTATCAAAAATATTGAATTTTACATCCAAATTCCTTTAAATTCCCAACATCAAATCTGTCTGCAATTTAGTATAGATCAGGGGTGTCTAAACTTTTTTTTAGTGAGAGCCAAATACAGAAAAATAAATAAAGGGCCGGGCCGCACATTGGAGGTGACATTTCTAACTTGCCTAACTTGCCTATAAGTCAATGAATAGATAATAGATATATGCATAAATCTCTTATGCTGTCTGTCTAGCAATGATGCAGTACTTTTTTACGATATAATAATTATAGTTTTTTACAATTGTTTTTTTTTCCAAAGGAGAAATATGGAACAATAGACAAATTGAATTACATAAAGTGTATGCATGCAAATATAAAATTCATACATAATTGGTTTTATGAATCCATTTATTTTAAACCTTACAATAACTTACATTGCTCCAAGCCCAAAACTTCAACGAAGCCCAAAACGTAAACAAAGAATTACTGACACGTGCATCATGAATGATGAGCTCTGCCTGATGTGCTGCTCTGATCATTATGGCTCTTGTAGGCACGACACTGCACAGATTTGAACTGACATAACAGGTGACGTAACACATTTAAAGAACCAAACAGCACCTAATGAAATCCTCCAGACTTTGGGTGTCATGACTGGAGTTGAGCCGAACAGGCTCATCATTCTTTTTTGCGTGGCGTCTCATCAGAGGAAACTTTGCATTATCCAAACTCTGATAGAAGTCAGGGAGGGAGAGAAGCTGATGTTTACTCTTCAGAGAATCATCACATTGCATTTCAATCAGTACTAACTGCAGATTCGCTTCCACTTCTGCATTCACCGTGAAGGGCGTCGAAAACAGTTTGATTTGTTTTTCAATGACAGAAAAATCTTGGGAACGCTGGTTGAATTCTGTCACCAGAGATGCAATCACAGACACATATTCCTCCTTTTTAGCAGAAAAGTCGGCCTTTGGAAAAGCAGACATGATTTCAAACAGCGCAGGGAAGTGTGCAACATTCAAGCTTCGTAGTTGCGTCTCAAACAGGCGGAGCTTTAAACAGAAGGCTTTCATGTGCGCATACAGGTGTGGCACCAGCTGTTCTTTGCCTTGTAGGTTCTTGTTAAGTGTATTCAGATGATTATTAAGATCAACTAAAAATGCCAGGTCTGCCAGCCACATTGGGTCACTCAGCTCATGAAGAGGTCGGCCCTTCTCTTTCAAAAAGTGGTCGATTTCTGATCTCAGCGAATAAAACCGCTGCAGCACAGAGCCGCAACTGAGCCAGCGCACAGAGTGATGGAGCACATCCGCGCATTCAGCCTCCACATCAGATAGGAAAGCTTGAAATTCTCTGTGGTACAGACCTCTAGGTTGAATTATGTTGACAGTTTTTATAAGTGTTCATCACATAGCCCAGCTGGACAGTCTTAGCACACAGTGCTTCTTGGTGGATTATACAGTGCATCCTAACAGCCACTGTCATTTACCTTGGCGCACACCATCGATGCCATTCCTTTGCGCTCACCCGGCATGGCTGGGGCTCCATCCTTTGTTACTCCACAGAGCTTGTTCCATTTCAGCCCCATCTTTTCAGCTGCCTCTGACAAAGCTTCAAAAATATCTCTCCCCGTCGTTGTGCCTTTTAGGCTTCTCATATCAAGCACAGTACAGCAAAAATGATCATCCACTCTGCGCAAAAAAATTAACAGTTGCGCGGTGTCTGTGGCATCTGTACTCTCATCGCAGGCTATGGAGTAAAAATCAAAAGCACAAGCTTTGTCTCTCAGCTGAAGTGTCAAGTTAGCCGACAAGTCCTCAATTCTCCGCACCACTGTATTTCTGGATAAGCTCACGTTGTTAAAATCCTGCACTTTTTCCGGGCACATTATTTCCGTGATTTTGATGAGGCACTGCTTTATGAAATCGCCGTTTGAGAACGGTTTGCCGTGCTGTGTAATACGTTTAGCCACTTCATAGCTTGCTGTTGTGGTGTTTTCCTGTGCTTTGTTAGCACGGGAAAAAAATGTTGTTGAGCTTGCAGGCTAGCTGCCATTTGCTCGACTTTCTGTGTTCGTTCGGCACCGGTGTACAATGTGTAGGTCTGATGTTTGGTCTCATAGTGCCGACGTACATTATACTCTTTCATCACAGCAACATCTTCATTGCAAGTCAAACATACACACTTTTCATTAATTTCTTTGAAGAAATATTCATTTTCCCACTGTGTTTTTCAGTATGCAGGTAATCTTCAGTTAACATATTTACTGAGGGTCAATGAATGCATCAGGAAGCACATGTGTATCGTATTTACTGAGGGTCATTAAATGCCTCAGGAGATGTGTTGGTTTTGCTTTTCGCCATCTGGTGTTGAAACTGAGAAGTGCAAGCTCAAGCTTCTTGTGCGGGCCATATTCAATTATATATTCAGAATTTGCCGTGGGCCAATAAAAACTTGACTGCGGGCCGCAGTTGGCCCGCGGGCCATAGTTCGGACACCCCTGGTATAAATAGTAGGCATCACCATGAACAAAGCCACCTTTGGGTTACTGTTGCAATTATGGCTATTTTTGAATCAGTGGCCCTGAAACTCAGAGAAAAGACCAATTTGGAGAGGAAATGATCAAACTTTACGTGTAAATTTCTCTGAATTCCACCATCAAATCAGTCTGAAATTTACTGTATAGATAGTAGGCATCACCATCAAACAAAGTCATCTTTGGGTTAATGTTGCAATTTTGGCTATTTTTCTAAGAGGAGGCCCTCAAACTCAGAGAAAACACAAATATGGACTTGAAAATAACGAATTTTACATTGAAATTTCTGTAAATTCCACCATCAAATTTGTCTGAAATTTACAGTATAGATAGTAGGCATCACCAAGAAACAAAGTCACCTTTGGGTTACTGTTGCAATCGAGGCTATTTTTCCAGTGAGAGGCCCTCAAACTCAGAGAAAAATATGAATAAGCACTTGAAAATAGCAAACATTACATTGTATAGTATGTTGTTTTTTACTACTTTTTGGATGAAAAAAATGGCATTCTATAATGTCATTTTTGGATGAAAAAAACGGCATTCTGTAATGTCATTTTTGGATGAAAAAAAACGGCATACTATAGTATATCATTTTTTACCATTTTTTGGATGGAAAAAAACAGCATAATATATAGCATGTCGTTTTTTTATCACTTTTTGGATGAAAAAAACTGCTCAGCAAAGTATGTCAATTTTGGATGAAAAAAACGGCATACTATAGTATGTCGTTTTTTACTATTTTTTGGATGAAAAAAACAACATGATATAGTATGTCACTTTTTACCACTTTTTGGATAAAAAAAATCGACATAGTTTAGTATATCGTTTTTGGATGAAAAAAACAACATAGTATAGTATATCCTTTTGTACCACATGAAACAAATGGCATTCTGTAGTATGACATTTTTTACCCGTCTGGATGAAAAAAACGGCATAGTGTAATATGTCATTTTTGGGTGAAAAAAACCGCACACTGTAGTATGTTGTTTTTTACCACTTATCGGATGAAAAAAACGGCATAATACATTATGTGGTATTTTACCACTTTTCGGATGAAAATAAAGGCATAGTATAGTTTGTTGTTTTTGCCACTTTTTGGATGAAAAAAACGGCATAGTATGGTTTGTCGTTTTTTCCCAAATTTTGGATAAAAAAATGGTATACTATTGTATGTCTTTATTAGATGAAAAAACGGCTTAGTATAGTACGTCGTTTTTTACCACTTTTTCGATCAAAAATGGCATAGAATAGTATGTCGTTTTTTCACCAATTTTTGGGTGAAAAAAAAACGGCATACTATATAGTATATGGTTTTGTACCACTTTTTGGATGAAAAATGACAGCATACTATAGTAAGTCGTTGTTTACAACTTTTTGGAAGACAAAAACGGCTTACTATAGTATGTC
>JAFBJT010002499.1:10091-20521 GCA_016785325.1 Chascanopsetta lugubris | reverse complement strand
AGAAAGAAATTGTTGCAAAGGGTGCAAGTGAGAGAAGGGACAGTACAGAGATGAAAAGAGGTGGAGAAAGGGGGGGTGGGGGGGGGTGTCGCGAGAGAAAATCAGACACAGGCAGAAGAGGCGAAGAGATGGAGTGAGTGGCTGGAAATGTGCCTCCTGCTGTGTTTGTGATGGACTGTTCCTGCATGGAGCTCAGCTCATGCAGCCAGCAGACTGAATCGAATCCGAAAAACCAATGTGGCTTCCACACGGCTGCTTGTGTCATCAGCTGCACACGGTGACAGAAGACAACATCATTATCACCTGAAGAAAGCGCCGTGTAATATATAGTCCTTTTGTTTCAGGTCAAAAACGGCTTAAAGGTGCATTGGGGATTTTTTGAAATCATATTTTAAGGCAGGGGTGGAAAATTATTTTTCCAGTGGGGCCAGAGAAGAAAACAAGAGTGTTACCGGGGGCCAAAGATTTATTCTTTTTTTATTTTTTTTTTTTAATTTTTATTATTATTATTTTGTATCAAGACCTGTTGTTATCATTCGATGAAAGGATTGAAAATATCTTTTGGCCTATTTATTCATGTGTGATCTATATTATCTTTATTTTAGTAACAATTACTCTAAACACCATCTTATGAAGAAACACAAATGTGAAAACAACATAACGTTGTAATCAGGAATTATCAAATGTGTGTCAGAAAAATAATTTAACATTCCGCTCAAAAAATAAAACAACAGTTCCCTTATGCTCAGAAATACATAAAACCACTCATTTCAAAAGCAAGTTGGACTGGAAATGAATTGGGGTGGTTTTCTGAAGTGGGATTATTACTTTGAAGGCTTAGAAAGCGACGGGGGTGCTGAGAACAGAAGCCACCGACTGCAGCTGGGCTTGATTAGGCTCCATCCTTGCACGTAAACAACAAGCATGACAGAATCCAACACAAACTAAATGGAAGCATTTCAAAATAAAAGCATATTTTGGTTAGTTTTCTCGGGATTCATGTACAAAACGGTGACGCTCGTACTCGACTCATTGAACAATGGATTGGGCCGGATGTGGCCCGGGGGCCGTGAAATGCCCAGGTCTACCTTAGCTCTCAAGCCCAGGACAGGAGCATCATGCAACAGGAACATGTGACAAAAAGCTAACTGCAGGTGTTCCTCATTCGCCATCCGTCTCTGACCATTGAGCTCACCTGTCCTTCCCCTCTGACCTGACCCCTATGAGTCTCTCCGAAAGTAGCACCCCCGCTTACACCTCCTCCTGGAATCAAACCACATTTGCAAAATATATTTCCTAAAACAATGCTAATGTCACCAATGTGTCAAACATCAGCATAATTAACCTGGAATCTGTCATTTCCACAAAGACACGTGATGAATGTCAGACCTCCAGTATTGACCATACTGTCAGATTGCCATATATTGACAATATTATGATAATGACTAACGTCCTGCTCTGGTTTATAGAATACGTGTCTGAATGGTGTCATGTGAGGACGTTAATAATTCTCAGTGGGACAGAATTATAAACTTTGAAGGATGTTATGTAGTAGAAAATAATATATATTATAATTTTTTTATCTTATTTTATTTTATTCTAATAACCAATATTTTTTGCCATTACATTTTTTCATAGGATATGGTTGATTTATTTTTTTTCCAATTTCCACTGTCACATTTCCATATTACTCACACCTCCCTATGGAGTCAGGTATAGACTCCACTTACATATTCGACAGAACAACCCATCTGACCCCTGCGCACAATCTACAACAGCACCGTGACTGTACATGGGGATGTCGTCACACAGTTTCCTCCTTGAAAAGAAGACATTAACTTTCATTAGTGTGGGACACTTGTAACATATGTGTTGGTTTTACCTTTAATGTGACATGTCTCATTAACGGTACCTTAAATGTATTGGTACCTTTACTTATTAACGTATAGCAAAAATAAAATATAAAGCTCTGATGTTGTGTTTACAGAAATGAAAATAGTGTTGCTCTTAACAAGGAGCAGACAAAAACAAGGGTAGACAAAAAACAATAACATTCTATGACGTCATACTAAAGGAGGTATATTATGCTACGTTTTAGCTATTTTCAATATCTCAAAGAGGGTTCTCAAAGCGGCTATATGACCTGTGGTCAAAGGATACGCTCTTTTAGCTGCTCTTTCCAGCCTGTTTTGACCCTCTAAAATGTATATGTATGTAATATATATATATATATATATATATATATATATATATATATATATATATAGTTATGTATATCCTGGGGGCTAAACCTCCCCTGTCCTTAAAACTTAGTGACGCCCCTGCATGTGACTCAGTCACATAGTGCCAGAAATCGAATACATTTACTAACATATACAAATAATGCACTCTGTGCTCCATTGGGCCACAGACATGCAGGATCTAACTAAAAGCTTTCAGGTGCCAAAAACATTTCCAACTGGACCTGGCACAAATTGGGCCATGCAAGGCAGTATCTGCACTTGAGACATTGCTTGCTGCTTTGTGGCACCATGTTGGATCTCGACTCAAAATGGCGCTGAACCCCGTTAAGGGGAGGGAGCGGGAGCCCAGCTGATTTTGAATGAGAGCCTCACTAGGCCCCCAAACATACATCTCGGATACTGTCTGTGCAGGTTCTCAGTCAACCAGGTCATGGTACCCAGCAAAGTGCAAAATGTACAAAAGTCAGGTTGCCTATACAGTACACTTTGTACTTGGCTTAATATCACTGACAATACATTTTCAATCCAAGGATTTGTCCAGTAGTTTCACATGATACCATATAACTTTCCTGGTGCTATAGACTTTTGTACTTAAGTGCAAGAGATATATCTGCAGTGCCAAGCGTACGGCCCACAGGCCGAGATGACTTTGCAAAGTGTAAAAATAATAGAAACATCACTAACTGCAATTTCAATAAAACTAAAAGTAGTTGCAAGAAAACTGTTCATGTTGGAGGTTGTTCAATTGTTATGTAAAACGAGAGTTGGTTAGAAATGTATAGTTGTTGTTGTTTATTGGTTGCTATATTATGATTTTTCTGGTCCGCTGCATTTTATGAAAAAAAGGGGGCTTTCTGGAGGAAAATGGATTGAAATTCAAAAAGCATATGTTGTGCAGGGGATTGCTGGGCCCCTATCAGCAAATCTCATTGTGCAGTCTGTTGCGGCGGAGTCTATTAGGAGTCATTTATTTGAGCTGCATGGCAGATTAATGCTAATTGTGCCTCGGAATCCATTTACTGTCAGACACAAAGACAGACAGGTAGAAAGAGACCGCAGAGAGAGGGAGAAATCGTGTTTCTACACAAAACAACGGAACCATTTTCCCATGCCTATCACACATTTTCACTCTAATTGAGTTAACAAGTTTGAACTGACCACATATCCAGGATAAAGGTCGAAAGCAATATTACTTGAGACAGAGAAGTTGCTCGACTATGTCTTGAAATAAGCCATTTTGTTGCATGTGCCTTAAGAAACGTTTCACATTTGACCTTTAACAGCAGCATAACAGCAAGAGCCATGAGGGACTGTATCAGTCGTAAAGTTAAATGACAACCATTTGATATGTACAACACCAAAAGAGATGAAAAGTCTCAATTACAAAATATAATAAATTTAAAATAAGACAAAAGTACAACTTAGTAGTGCTTTATTCGACTACTCCAAATTGTATTCTTTTTTTTAAACTATACGTTAAACTATTACACATTTACACTTTGTATTCTGCATATATATATATATATGCAGAATACAATCAATATTATTGAAATGTCCAATATATAGTGATATATAATGTTTATCATTTAATGTATATTGAAACAATATACCAAGACCCATTCTGCTTCTATGTCCTGAAAAGTGAGCGTACAAAATCTCTTATGTCGGATCCGTCAATGACCTTCTCATCTCAGAGATTTTTTTTCACCTTTGAGTTTCTCCGATTCTTTATTATTAAGCATGTATTTCACCAAACGAAGACATAGTTTAAAAAACCCCAGCAAAGATGTGTGTATCAGACCTGTGTTATTGTTTTCTTCTTCTTTCTATCCCTCATTAATCATCTGCAGACCCAGCAGACTTATCAGGTGTCCTTGTTTATGAAGCTAAATTACTCTACAACAGTTGGTAAATGACACTTACACTTTTATAATGTTGTCGTATTAATCATCTGATGAATCATATAAAAAACATCAAACTTTTAATTAAGTCTTGAATATAAACGTTTTAAAGATTTAATTTTCTAATATATATCATTTTTCCTTTTTTCTCTCCCCCCATGGCTTCTTTAGAGTCAATAGACCATTCTTCACTTGTCAGAAGTATCCAATTTTCACGTGAATCCAGATTCTTCATTATGCCACGGTATAACAAATCATTCTTACCGTGTCACTGCAAGATTATCAGATTACATTTTGATTGTTGCGATTTCATAGTGACGAATTTGGGTTTTCTTTACTGCTACCTGTGACACCATAGAGCCCACCCACTGTGTGTTAGCACAGGCCTGCTAACTACAGGGGGCTGGATGGTCAGCACACTCAGCTGATGGAGAATAGATGACAGAATGATGGCACCAGGCGATTGCTCTCCTTTGTGCCACTTGACTGACGGCAGCATCTGTGGTTAGACAGGTTCATTCTTTACACCGGCGACCAATAATGGTGAAGCATATTGACATGGTGGCCCACTATTCGTCAGGCATCGACAGCCAGTGACATCACGATTTTTCGAGTCTCGCGTGTCACATGTGTTCTCTCTGAGATCAATTCTGAGGTCAAGTATTGGTTGAATGTTTTTGATGCTTGTAAAAAGTGCTCTAGAGCCAAATATTTAATTTTAAGCTGTTTTCAGTTTAGATTCTTACTTACCTTAACTAGATTAATCTAAATAAAACAATCTCTTGGCTATTCTCTTGGCTAGACTTGCTGTCCTCCTCAGTATTAGAATTGCAAGTTGAGGTATTTAGAGCGTTAAAAACCTTTGCATCTAAAACCTTTGATCAGATATTAATTGTTGATCCTCTGCCTCACAAACAGTAGTTGATGTGTGCAGCATTAGACTTGATAACTTTTTGGCTGCTCCCCAAGGAGACTGAATTTAAATGCAGCTGACTGGGAATTATTTATCCAGGCTCCTGGGTCACTGCCATCATTCTGACTTCTGCATTCTAAATAAGTGTGTGTGTTTGTGTGCATGTTCTTGTCAATAAAACAGCACATGACATCAGCTTCCCCTTCAGCTGGGAGGAGTTTGGAATGTGCATTACCCATTCTAACAATAAATGGGCTGTATCTGGTCTGTATATTAGGTTCTTCCAGGACACAAATCCCCATCTATTTTTCCAAAACTGAAAAAAAGATGAATAAGTAACCTGTCTGACAAATCAAGTTGAAGTTTATTGGCATGACAATTACAGTGCCATGGCCCTGGTTGTCTTTGATCATTTTCCTGTTGCTCGTGTAAACTTGAAATATTGAGGCCTGCAGAGCCGTTTGAGCTATGCCTCCTCCGGGTGCCGTTGGCAGAGGGCATACATCTGCTAGTCAGTGTGTGGATGCATCCAATCATCAAGACGCTCTGGGCGAGAGATCCATAATACGCTGGCAATGAAGATAGATGCTTCTTATAAACTCTCCAAGTCGAATCTTTCAGTTAAGGGGACGTCCCTAAAGTGGTGTCTTGCGAGCGGAAGGTCCATCCCTCTCGTTCGCTAAAAGGCACTCGGGGGGCTTTGGACTCACGCCTCCTGATTTTTGTCACTGATTTTATAATCTGCCAAATTCTTTGTTTTTTTTCCCCATTAACCAAAAATGAACCCATTCATGTACATAGTTGTAAAAGTGGACGTACTAAACAGCTTTTGAGTTTTAATGACAACTGAGGGTTACCATAGGTTCTCCTGCATGCTTGAATGGGAAGAGTGAGGTGATGGATACAATATACAACTTCACCTGCACATGTCACCAAATCTTACACTGTACCTTTAAGATTAATCAGAAAATATACATTTAGGTGATTATAAAGTCATGAAAATGTCATGATTTAATTGTTTTCTAATTTTTAGAAGTGACAATAATCATCAAAAATCTCACACTACTTTTTAATGATAATATGTTGCTGCTTCAACCAATGCCATGGAGCAATGGAGCTGATGCTCAAGCACAAACAATATTGTGCACCCAACCAATATCACTACGTATGTATATCCTAATTTTGAAGTTAGATAAGTACTATGAGCTGTCACTTGAACAAACAAAGTAGCCATTAAAAGAATAAAAAAATCCATCCATCAGCAATAGAACAATGTGTTTTTAGCCCTGAACAACTCTCTGGGTTTGTTGGCAGCTGTCAAGGACAGAATGAGGCAGGACAAAGTGCCAGCGTCGAAAAAGGAAAAGCACAAAGGGTGAAATTCCTTGTCTGTGTTTTTTTAAGTATATGTCCCGGCAGCTTTCTAAAAATAACTCGAGCATTAAAGATTTAGGCTTAAAACACAGCACGTAAGAGCCATTAATGATGTCTTCTTCGCAATGTTCCGTCCCCGATGGGTTAGCAGGGCGCAACACAGTGCAACTTATTGGACGGGTGAGGGTGTAGTCACACAATTCCAGAACACAAATTTGTTCTACGATTTATTAACAAATAATAAGCAACACAGGAAACGGAGGACTGTGCAGCGGCACCAAATAAAAGCTTCATTCAAAATAACCCTCCCCCTCCCACATTGACAGGTGCCAAGCACCTCAAAATACAGTGGGTAGTGCTCACCGCTAAACTAGTCTACTAGACAGCAGGTGACCTACGAGTTGGCAGATCTAGACCCATGGGTGTCTAAACTACTCATCTGTCCCTGTGTGTAAAAGAAATCAAGACCGTTTGTTAGTGCCAAAAGACAACTAACACATTGGCTGCTCATTAAACAACGAATAGAGAAATAAAGACAAACCGATCATAGCCCTGCCACGGCTTCAGAGGAAAGAGAGAGGGGCAGAGTGAGGACAAATGGGACTCTTTATAGGAGAGGGACCGGGTGAACCGAAGACCTCGATTGCAGTAGAGAGGGGTGATAACGATAACCAGGTGCGCCAACTCGGGTAGACAGAAGATCTTGCGGGCAGTGGGGAGTGGAGCTGCAGCATGGCTGATGAGCGTCAGGTGTGCCACTCCACTGAACCTGGGGAGAATATGAGGCGACGGCAGAGGGAGAGGAAGAAAACGCACAACACAACAAAACCCAGGAAGACCCACTAACCATACAGAACAACAACAGTACAGAATTAAACTCAACATCTAACAACACCCTAACACTGTAGATCAGGGGTGTCAAAGTCATTTTTGTCATGACTCTGTGCTGTCCTGTGCCCCCCCTCCCCCCTTTGCCTCCTGATTACCTGATCACCCTCACCTGTCCTACTGGTGCTCCCTGCCTCTGACCTGCTTAAGCTCCCCTCTCACTTCCATTCATCCCCAGATTGTCTTGCACTCACGTCAAGCTCCCCAGCGTTTACCTCCTGTTGTATTCTCGTCACCTTTTAAACTTATTTTGAATATAAAAGGGTCAGAAAATGCCCAAAGCACAAAATGGAACCTGATTTTTGGAGATTTATCGGGAAAAACGCAATGAAATTGAACTTAAGAGATTTTGCATGATGAGGTTGAAATTTATGAATTCGAAAACAATTTACAAAAACATGCGTGACTCTTTGTCATTACATGCGCAAACATAGGCCATGAAATGGAAAATATGGACAGGCGATTTTTTTCATCACACATTCATTGCATCCCCTCACCTGTGGTGAACATCTCCTCACCACCTCCTTCATCCACGCAGCTTCTCCTGGAAACACAAGATTGATTTGTCATTTTATAGTATTTACACACATATTCTTCTCCACAAGACAAACTAAAAGTATTTGAGAAATTAAGGCTTTGTAATGTCACACTATTCTAAAGTCATGAGACAATGCATGCACAATGTGGTCTGGTACATTTAGGCATGGAGAATACAAATACATATAAATACACACACAATGTGCAGACGTAACACTGAGTGATTTGGTTCATGGTTCTGAAAAAGTCACTACACAATACAAGCTTTGATTTACACGGACAATATGACATTTAAAGTCAAAACTACCTACAGAAAAGTGCAGCTTCATTCATCCAGAAATTCAAAACATGTAACGTTACCTTTCTTTACCAGAAGTTGCTCCTTCCACCACAAAGCCTCCTCTAAACCCTCTGAAATCGGCCATAGGTTCTCTTGCGTCCTTAGAGGGGTGAGGGTGAGGTGATGGATACATCACTCAACTCCACCTCTAGAGGTCCAAGCATTGAACAAGGCACTGATGAGAGAAAGAAGGTTTTGCAAAACTCATTCACGAGAGTGCATCCCTCTTGCCACTCACAATGCAGATTTCTGACGCTTTTCTCTTCTGGATGTGAATGAGAAAAAAAAACAAAACAATGTCTTCCCTTGAGAGCCGCGACCCTGATTGCCACAAGGCCCTCACCTGGTCCCCGCGTGGAGTCCAACGATCTCTGAACGTTGGAGCCAATCAGTCAGGCGAGCAAACCGGCCTTTTTTGACAATGTGCTAGCCGGTCATGCTGAGTAATCACCTCAGAACAGAGCGAGTTCAAACTCAGACACAGAGCAGGGATGGAAGGCTGTCGGAGTAGGAGAGAAGAAAGTAAAGTTGAGGGGAAGAGGAGGTGAACAAGTAAGAGATTAGAAGTTGAAGTTCCTCTGGTTTAATTTAATATCTCCCTTATCCTGTAATGACCCTGCTCCCTTCTCTTGGCTCCGGCACTTCCGTTATGAACATAGACAGACCTTTAATCACTGCCTTATGTATTAACCAGCAGATAATGTTCAATCCAACCCCACTTCAGTGATAACTGTGGCGGCTCACACTCAAAGGCTCCAGTTAAAAGCTTTATATGTCTCACAGTCAAAGGCTCCAGTTAAAAGCTTTATATGTTTACGTCACTTGCGGTGTGATTAGCACTATCGAGGGCGAATGTGGTGTTTAAAAAATGTTGTACAATCCAAGAGTGCGCCAACTGTTCCTCGATAAAACATGGAAACAACCAAGTGTTTTAATATATAAGGCCGTATCGATTCCCCCAACCCTGCAGTTTCAAACCTGCTGACTTGTCCAATTGTTCCTTCGGTTTCTCAGAAATAGTCATATAGCACACGTCCAATCAGAACTGGAGCAGAGTGCAGACTCAAACCTTGCAGTGAAGTACAGAGTGGAAAGTACTGGAATCAATGACTCGTTTTATCCACATATATGACCAAGGTTCAAGTGGCAATAGTTCTTACAAGTGGTACGTTTGTTCAACCTTAGCAATAAATAGCTGGTGAGCTAGATAATAATACATTAGCCATCTGTCTCCATTATGGATTTTGTGTTTGTTATTTTGTTATTACAGGAAGGTTTTTGTCAAAAACAGAACAATTGACATTATCAACATCATCGACAACTACTTATTGTAGAAAGCTGCATTTGGACAAATTAAATTGCAAGTGAAATTACCAGCCTAAAAATCTACTCAAGTAAAAGTCAAATGTAAACTGGAGTACAAATTACTTCATTACTTTTCAACAGTGATTTGTATCCGTTGACTAAACATAAAACTGTATTAATTGTGATGTGACTTAATATGTAATAATATTTCCATTTAAAGTGAAATATTACCTATAGATCATTTTAGTGAGACATCGTTTTCAAACAAAATGTTCATAGATGAGACTACACTGCACTTAGCACTTGCCTTGCTCATGTGGATGCACCTGGTCTACATGTTGCAACTGCACCTATGAATTCAGATCAATATTTCTTTTTAGAACAATAATGATATAATGATGCAATAAATCGCTGTTTAGCATTATTTCATAGATTTGTATGTGAGGGCAGATAGACAGGCAATATACTATTTACTTATCAGTTAGATGTGATAGGATTGTGTACTTGAGAGCAGAGAGCCAATGTGCTATTTCACAGTTGCCGCGTAATCAGCTACCTACAGGTACCGAGGTCACGAGGAAACAGACTGCAGTGTCACGAGCCACAGCAGTCACAAAAATAAGCCATTGTATTTGCACAATATCCAGTAAACGTTGTTTGTGCGCTCTTTTGTAACTTTTTTTTATACTATTACAGATTCTCATCTTTTCTGTTCTATTAATGCACCGTGGGGGTCGAGAGAACCGTAATTTCAAATGATCAGCATGTTACTACTACTACATACTGATGTTTTTGACAATCAGAATCAGAATCAGAATCAGAATCTCTTTATTCGCCAAGCTGTTTTCACATGCCAGGAATTTGCTGTGGTGAATTGGTGCATACATTTAACATATACTAATACTAATAGGAGTGAGAAGTAACACCTA
>JAFBJT010002496.1:26092-40751 GCA_016785325.1 Chascanopsetta lugubris | reverse complement strand
TGTGTATGTGTGTGTGTGTGTGTGTGTGTGCGCGCGTGTGCGCGTGCGTGTCCTCTGATGAATAGCCAGAGTGTCAGTGAGTACAGAACCTTGATGGAGCAGAACAGATGAGATGATTCAGAAGCTGCAGCTTTGTCCCGACTTTCATCACTTCAGCCGACGGCCCTGAGCAAACATTACCGCTGCAGTGGATGAAGTGAAATCATCGTCACTAAACAGTCACGGCTGAAAGGCCCGGGGAGACAGACTGCTTTGGCTAATAAAACAAAGAGGGGGAAAGAAATAGTTAATAATAATAACCACCTGCAGATTTTCTTTTCCAGTCTGCCGTTTCTCCACGAATCTTATTTCCAGCTTATCACCGCTGCGCCCTCTGCATCGCTCTGCACACACACTCCATTTGTCTTCCTCCCTCCCGCACGGCCGGGGGCCCTCATGGACGTTTTTGGGTCGTCGGTAATGGGAAGTGTTTATCAGAGCAGATGCACGGCTCAGGCCAGATGCTCCCAGAGAACCAGGAGGTCGTTCTCCTCCTTCTCCTCCTCCTCTTTACCTGCTCTCCTTGGAAAGAACGGTTCCTCTGTGAAGGGAAGGGAAGTGAACGGCTCCCAGACACATTTCCTTCTACCTGTGTTTTTAGGAGCCAGTAGTTTTTTTTTTTACGTCTCCTTCCTTTTCTTTGCGTGCTTGACCTTTAACCTTCAACCTTTTAACCTGTTTTTGCTTTGATCAACAAATCACATCCCCATCCCTGACAAGAAGACAACTTTTCATCAGGGTGTTTCGTATGAATTCTTTTTGAGTACAAAATGAAAACTTGCCCTGACTTGAATTCATGTGTGTGGTTTTTATATATCCATTTTTTTCCATAGTTAAACCAGAGGTCATGTCTTGTCAAACACACTGCACTTAAATAATTGCATGTATTGCCGTTTCATGTGCTGTCCCATGATGTGTGTGTGTGTGTGTGTATGTGTGTGTGTGTGTGTGTGTGCAGCTGCTCACTCACATGATTTGTGGGCCCAGTGTCCTTGGATGGAGACGGCATCGATCAGTCAGGAGAGAAATATCTCACTCTGATTGGAGGAAATAAGATCATGAAAAGAAAGACAAGAAATTACACACACACACACACACACACACACACTCACACATACGCACACACTGGGACATTTAACCCTTACCCTCACCCTAACCCTCCATTTCGTCTCCTCCACTCTGTGCATTTACTCCTGATCATTTCACATTGACGCACTTCTCACCTCCTCCAGCCCACTGTCCACAAAACCCTGATGCTACTGAAGCTGTAAGATGATTTACTCTATCGCTTTCTCTCTCTCTCTCTCTCTCTCTCCCTCTCTCCCCCTCTCTCTCCCTCCCTCTCTCCCTCTTTCACTCTGACTCATTCATGGAGTTGGAGCTCGGACCAAATGTTAATCCTGGCATTCAGATCTGAGTTGTGTCCTATAGATGCTCACCAGTGCAGAGAGAGAGAGAGAGAGAGAGAGAGAGAGAGAGTGAGAGAGAGTGAGAGAGAGAGAGCGAGAGAGAGACGAGACATGGCCTCAGGAGAATGAGCCTGTGTGTGTATATGTGTGTGTGTATATGTGTGTGTGTGCGTCTCTATGCACATGTTTACAAACACACCTGAGCTGCAGGTGTAAATGCACATTCTGCTGACTGGCACAATCTACGCCGTGCTAAAGTCTTACGTTGCACCGAGCAGCGCAGGGAGCGCGGGCGGGGACGGGTGGGGAGGGGGAGGATGGGGGATATACCGGCGAGCAGCTAAATAAGCAAATTGCCCTCTGGGGGTAAACAGCCTGGGGGGTGGTGGTGGCGGACGAGCTGATATGATTAATTGAAGTAGGACAGCCAGGGACACGGCAGAGGACTGGCTCTGCAGAGGGAGAGGAGGCAGAGGACGATCCTGGGCCATCGACAGCAGGAGACCCACACTACACACGGCTTCACTACCTGCTGGAGTAGCTGCCTGCAGCCACTATCAGTGCAGTGCCTCCTCATTGAATTACAATGGAATGGTGGGAGAGGGAGAGAGAGAGAGAGGGAGAGGGAGAGGGAGGGAGAGGTTGTACGTATGTGTCAATAGACCGGGAGAGAGAGAGGGGGGGGGGGGGGGGGGGGGGGGGGGAGGGAGGGAGAGAGGACATTATGTCACGTCAAGGTAAAAGTATGTACACGCAGTGCGGCGGCGGACCTCACCCACTTCAGCTGGAGCCGCATGGAGATGAGAGGAGGCAACATGAACCTGACGTGTCATTAGAATCTGTCCATGTCACCGTGCCATGCGTGACCACTGATGGTCCAGACTGCAGTGTGTGTGTGTGTGTGTGTGTGTGTGTGTGTGTGTGTGTGTGTGTGTAAAGGAAGAGAAAGGGAATGGGTGGGTGCTGCTCCCAGGCTGCCAGGGGAGTGTGTCCTTGGACTGCCCTCATCTCTGACGCACACACACACACACACACACACACACACACACACACACGTATATTTGCACACACCACTGCCTCTGGTTCATTCACTCTCTTTCCATATTCAGACAAATACAAAACAAGGCCTTACATATGGGTACACGCACTTTAAGGTATAGGAATAAATGCACTTGCTGTCAATTACATGCATATTCACACACACACACACACACACACACACAAAGCTCTTAGACTGAGCTCAGACATCTCATCAGAGATGCAGCAGAGCCCCTGTCTGCAGAGAGAGAGAGAGAGAGAGAGAGAGAGAGAGAGAGATCTCATCTGATGTGATGTGGGACGAGGTTGGGGGGGTTGCTGATTTACAATGTTGGCGTGTGTGTGTTTGTGCAGCCACCAATATAACTCCAGGAGGTATGTCAACGGGTCACACACTGTCACTCTCACACACACACACACACACACACACACACACACACACACACACACAGGTGGAAAAAAGTCCACACACACGCACGGGGGTAAGTATGCCAATGCGCTCATCTTTTTATTGCACAACAATGTATCGTCTTTTTACGAACGCTTAAACAACATTGCCACTGACTGACAGACCAGCTTATTGAGAGAGACCAGGGCGTGGCTCTGTGTTCTCGGCCAGCAGAGGTGGTGGACAAGACAGCCCGCAGGCCACAGGTTCAAACCCGCCCCGTGCCGCCGCCGACCAGCTGTGCGCCCCGGCCCGAGCGGACGGACCGGGTGGAGGACAAATTCTCGCCAGGATCCACCCGTTTCTTTGACATTGGAAGTGCTGCAGCTGGGGCCCGGGGCGGATTCGCTCCTGGACTGTGGACATCAACTTAGACAGAGCTGGAGTTGTGACATACTCGAACCGTTTTTGTTACGAGCACAGCCTGACGTGGTTGCAGACTGGCCTTCAGAGAGAGAGAGAGAGAGAGAGAGAGGGAGAGGGAGAGGGGACGCATGCTGTTGCAGATATCTGTGCTGTGGTCTACATGGTGCTGGTAAAGTGTATCTGGGCTCCCACGCGGGCTGCATGTGTGGGCTGTGGAATGCTACCAAGTCTAGGGATGTGCCAGAGTCTCTTCTAGGAGCGCTACTGAAGTTTTTCCTGTCTTTTGTTTTATTGTTTGGTTTTCTTTTCTTTCTTTTTTTAAATTTTTTTTTTTAGAACAAATGGAGAGCTTGTGACTGCGTGACGCATCTCTCTTTGCTTCGCGCGGGTTCCGAACCCCCTAAATGGCATCGTATTCTCAAGTGGGACCAACATTATAGAAGGAAAGGCACAGGAACACACACGCACACACAAACTCAAGCACACGATACAGAGTCCTGAAGCAGAGAGAAGGCTTAGGTAAGTTAAGCAGGCTACAGTAGCTACGACACAAAGTTTGAACTGTTAGGCTAAATAAAATCATTGTACAGTAGTTGGTACACGACAATGTCTAGATCTGAAGGTCCCACTAAGAATCACACAGAACTTTGCTTAGATAATAAAAATACAGCATGCACTCTGTTATTGTCTGTCAGGGGAGCTCCACGCCGACGGCTGAGGCCCAGGAGCCAAACTCAGCCGCAGAGAGATGTTCTTTTTCAAACAGCAGATCAGTGTGCAACCAGCATCAGAGTTGAAACACCTGTGCGACAACGGCGTTTGAGGGGGTGGGGGGGGGGGGGGGGGGGTGGGTGTTCCAGCATGTGCACATCAACCGACCTTTGTCGTGGTTTGTTATTGTGCGGGCGATTCCACAGTTTGAGTTTTTTTCGTTTTCTGGCTCTGTGCAGCAAAGCAGGTCGTCTAAGCTAACGTCTAGACTGCCCATATCCACCAGGAGCCTGTCAGAGCTCAGCCACTCACTGTAGAAAATGTTTCTGATACAGCAGGTTGTGGTAAAAACACAACAATGTGCCCCACATCTCTGTGTATACCATATGTACACAACATGAAAAGTACAGAGTACAGCGCGCATGGTGTTGGAAGGCTCAAACCAACAAAAATGTGCAATTTTGTGTTTCCCAAATCAGGGAAAAATAAATATACTGACATTGTCATTTTAATTCGGCAATCTTCACCTAATGTCTTTTTTCTTTTTCTTTTTCTTTTTCTTTTTTTTTTTACATATATTGCAAGTTGAAAATAAAAACACGTATTTGCATTTTTACAGGCACATACAGACCACAAAAATAGACTATGTGGAAACTAGATATACTAGGCACAAGGTATATACAGTCCGTGTGCATGGGGCACATTGTAAAAACAAGGATCCAACCCAATATACAGAGAAATCAAAGACACTTGTACAAACAGAAACAATACCCTGATTTGCTAACATGTCAACACCAAGGCATTCAGTACCTTTACATCTGGTACAGCGAGGACGAGAGGTTTGAATACAGAGGCTCTCAATAGACGTCAGTCAGTGTCAAACGCGTACGAGGGATCTCGTCCCACTTCACAGCGAGGTCCAGAAGGAGAGGAACCCATCTACACACTGAACCTTTAGTCATCAGGCCGATGCAGCTCCGCCTCACGCACACACACACACACACACACACACACACACACAACATGGAGCCCGAGGCCCACCACACAGACAGACAGACAGACAGACAGACAGACAGACAGCTGTATCAGCCTCATGGCTGAGGGTTCCCACAGAGCAGTTACTGATCAAGGTGTCTATAGGATGCCATTACACACGACTGTATATTATTGGATGGATGCAGTGACACAGAGACGGTGCCTGATATTGCCTGAAACGTTAGCTCTTGAACTCTCCGTCCATCTCGCGCTCCCACCGACTGTGGACTCATTCAAACCATATCAGCACAGTCCTGATAGCAGCTTAATAGGGCAAACTCTGATATTAGCACAAAGGAAGGAGGGGAGGGGCCCAACTGATTGCACTGGAACGGTATTGAAGCACACAACAGCTATTGACTCAAATGGACTTCATTCACAATCGTATTGGCGTTTTGGCATGTACCTTTCCCATAGGAAAAACAAAAAGCAAAACAAAGCCTGTGTTTTGCTGATGGAGCAGGTCTCAGTTATGACAGAGAACAAGGTTTAGTGCAGGTTATTGATGGAGAACACAAAGTGAAATGTGGGGACAAGGAGCCTGGGATGACAAGCCGTGTCATGAAGCCCTTGGATAAACAACAATCACCTACAACCTGTTTCAGCCATTGGGAAAAGGATCAGGATCAAAATGTTCCCAACAATCCGGGGGCTGCGACTCAGTCGGATCCACTTTGTTCATCTCGGCCAATCAGAATTCAAGGGGAATCTTTCAGCGCGTTTAAATCAACAAGTTGATTATGGAGGATTGACAAGTCTGCATAAATCAATGAGAAGCACCACAGCGATCGATTCATCTCTGTGGAACGGTAGCAAACCTGAGTGGAATGTCCATCGCATCGATTTTACAGTTTGGCTCGGGGTCGATGCGCCGAGTCGGGGAAAAAAGTTGGTGTTTGTGTAGCGCGTCAAATCAGCTGCCTCTTTCTTCTATTTCAATCGGATTCACTTTTCATCCCTTCATTTGAACTGAATAATGGGCGGCGGGAGAAGTCCTGCAACATTGATTTTCATTTTTGATTCCAAGGTCGCAGAGCAACTCAAGGTGCTTCCACGGGCCAGTTTAGAGCAAGGGAACGGTTTGGGCTTAAACAAAAGAGTGAATCCTCTGATGTTAGATGTGGGGTGGGTGGGGGGGTGGGGGGGGGGGGCATGGGTTAAATACAATGATCCAGAGAAGCATCATCATCAAACCCAAAAAGATCAGCAGACACTCAGCGACACGTACAGCAAATCCCACAAACCCCCTATTTGCATCATAAAAGCTCCTTTAAATCTCTGTCCCTCTATTTACATGGCAGTTTTATCTGATTGGCCGTCGTCCTCCTTCTCGTATGGCGTACATTCAGCAAGAGAAGGCGTTCAGCTCCAACAGGGTCAGGAGATTTAGAACAACTGAAGCCACCACCACTCACAATTTGACCTTGGGATCTGAATGTTTCAGACAGCGCGGGGCACAAAGAGACTGCAATGTGGGACAATGACTTTTTTTGTTTTTTTGTTTTTATAAGCGAGGCCATCGTGCCCCATATTGCCCCAAATCTCTCCCACTCGTCTCAAACGTTTCCTCTTAAAGTGACGTTTGTGGAGGATGTGACTGGTGTGGATGCTTCTCTCTGCGCTTCCTTTTTTTTTCTATCGTCCGTTTGAATAAAAAGAAAAACAGCCTCTCATTCCCTCAAACGTTTTTGGTTAAGGTAACGACATGGTCACTGGATTACAACATCTCAAGTGAAGCCACAGTAGCTGCTGGATTCTTTCAGATTTCACATTAAAAAGAAAAACGGAAAAAGAAAGGAGAAAGAATTTCACTTTCCTGTACAGAATATGTATAGATATTTATATTCATATATATATTTATATATATAGGCGGGGTAGAGTATTGCAGAATTATATTGCATGTGTTAATCAATAAACCTAGACAAAAAACAAGCAAGTATACAGTATGGTTTGTTCACAAATGTTTCCCTAATCCATAAAGCTCAGATTCTTTAACCACCTTTTGCCTTCAGGGTTACAATCAGTGCGCGGCCCGAGCGGCCCACCACCTGCCAGGTGTCGCCACGGGAACAGGTGAGCGCCGCCGACAGTGTCGGCGTGTCAGGCCGATCACGCGTGACGGAGCAGTGTAAGAGAGCGTGTGAGTCCATTCTCCGCAAATAGAACCGAAAACGTACCGACAGACTCACACGCACACAAACGTACACCCACATACGTATATACACACACACCAACCAAATATATGGCTTCTAACGTTGAATCAAGGCAGTTAAATAAATGGCATTTTCTTCTATGTTTCTTTTTTAGTTGATACAGACACAACCAGACTTTGTGTTCCAGCTCAACTTTGGTTTGGGTAGATACGATGAATATAATATCCCTCCGAACTTTTTTCTATGTACACATCGATGTAAGATCGACCAGCGGTCTAAAACACTAAGTCCACTACTATTTGAAACAATATGAAGAGCAATGTGTTCTTTTGCTACGACGGCTTATACAGCGAAAAAAGAAATAAATAGAGAAGTAAATAAAAAAAATACACTCAAAACACTTGTTGAACACTTAAAATGTCATTGTCATTTGACCTCATGTCCCTGATTTTCATTTTAAGTCCAGCTCCTGCTAGATTGCATTGCATGGATTCTACACAGTATGCAATAGTTACATTAATCTTTACAGTAAAGACAGCAATATACAGTAGGTGTTTGGAAGCAGAGTGTTAGGGGGTGATACTAAGACTAAAGGTGCTGGCACAGTCGACGACGCCAGTTCAACCTTAACTTATACACGTTTACTTGTATAGACTCCTTGTAGCCAAAGTGTCTCTTCTCCTCCCGCTCACGGCGCCACACAGTGCGTCCAGGTCAAACGCCTGGTGGCGTGGGCGGCGGCTGATTGGTCATTTAGCAGACTGACAGATCAGCTGGACTGACCGAACACAAACAGATTCTCCTACAAAAAAGGCCTCGTTCCTGAACTCTACCAGGGTCACAAGTTGGAAGACAGCCGGGATCTGGCAGAGTCTAGCTCTGGAAGGCTGACAATTGAATCTTTCTTGGGAACTCCAGAGTCTGGAGGTCCTGATCCAGCAGCTGCTGCTACTGCCCCCATCCCGGTAGGTCCACCAGGAGGCGATGTGGAGGCAAACGCCACCCTCTGTTGAGCTCCTGCTGATCTCCCCACTCCCGAGGACCCCGGGTGGGAGGACTGGGGGGGGCCGATGGAGGTGTTGGAGGTGCGGGTGGAGGGTGGAGGGCTGGGGGCTGCAGAGGCAGCTTGTGTGGTTCCCTCCTGGGGGAGTGAAGGCTGGGAGGCAGACAGGGCCCGGGTGTCCTGGCTCAAACTGCCTGCGTGAAGGGAGTGGGTGCTTTTGTGTGAGGCAGGCCTCTGCTGGGTCTGTGTGGGGCTGGGTGCGTGGTGCTGCACCAGGGACAACTGGGAACCAGAGGGTCCGGCACTCGCCATGTACTGGAAAGTCCGTCCTGACGCCGTGAGCGGGCTTTGGACCGGAGGGCTGGAGATCGCAGATCCAAACGCCCCTCCGAGCGTCTGGGGCGGTTGAGACTGAAGAGGAGACATGGCCACCGGGCTGGACAGGCTCTGCATCACCTGAAACCTCCGCACCATACGAGGGGACTGCAGCGTCCCCGGTCCCACCAACGGACTCGCCATCTGGGGACAGAAGCTCATGGCCACCGCCTGCTGGAGGGTGGCGATGGCCGAGCCGGACTGCGACTGGCCGGGGGGCGCGAACATACCACCGATGGACGGGGTCATGGACATGGCCCGCGGCCGCTGCAGGTCCACCAGCTTCACCATCTCGCGGTCGTACTTGACGATCTCCTGGATCATCTCGTTCTCCCGGTTGTTGAAGACGCCAGAGTTGAGATCGTGCTGGACCTTGTGCATCAGGATGGAGTTCTTCTTTCCTGCGGAGGCACAGAAATGAGTCCGTTATGACAAGAGGGGGAGAAGGGAGGGAGGAGAGGACGGGACAGGTCGGACAAACAGACAAAAAGAATTGGATTTTGGAGAGAGGGAGAATAAATTGGAGTGTGATGTATCAGGTGATGTCCTTCAGGGCGGGAACATCCTCCGGCAGATGAGTCCAGAGGATTGGATGTGTCACCCTGTACTCTCTTCTAGTGTTACAGTGTCCTGTGTCATTCCGAGGGAATGGCACAGCTCATTTTACGGCCCATTTCAACATTCATATCAACCAAACATTTGTTCCGTCAGCTTGCTTTATTTCCTTTTCTGCGATGCGATGCCCCTGGGTTTCGCTAGACATTATAATGCGCCCCGCAGGGTCGTTTTAAATGCTATGTCTTTACAAAGTCATCTGCTGAAGTTTATTTATTTCACCTATGCGGTCTAGTCTGTCGATGGCGACAGTCTCGAAGGCTCGTCTCATCATGGGGTATTCCTCCAGCACCTCGTTAAAGTGGTCGACAGACAGAGAGTAGAGTCGACAGTATGTCTCCGCCCGCACGCTGGCTGTCCGCCGACCCCGCGTCAATAAACAGATCTCTGAAACCAAGAAAACAACAGAGTGCAGCCGCTTAAAAAAAGATTTAAGAGCACAGGGTGTGAAAAGCACTTGGCAGCCACACGCTGTTTCCAAACCTCCAAAATAAGATCCGTCAGACAGCTTCATAGCCAGCGTGCCCTTGGTGATGACGCTGCAGACTCCGTGCTGGATGAAGTACATCTTCTTCCCTATGGTTCCCTCCCTGATGATGTAGTCCTGAGGCTGGAACACCTCGAAACGCAGCTTCGTCAACATGGCCGTCACAAAGTTGGGCTCGGCGTTGGCAAAGAGCGGCATGGACGCCACCAGCTTACGACAGTTGAAGTTGACGATTTCCTAAGAAAGGACGCACGCAGAGAGATTACATTGGTGGGTTGGAGGAGTTTCTCAGAATGGGCTCTAAACCGGTCTGGCTTTGGGACCCACCATCGCCCGTTGATGACAAGCCGCGACCCAAACCACAGAAAACGTTTCACCTCTCAAATGTATTTAACGAAAGGATGAAGCCGCGGGTTTCATGTAGTTGGTCTCGTGCTTCTGTTTGAAAATGGGCTCGCGACCGACGTTTGGTTCACGACCCACCGGTTTAGAACCACCGGTTTACAATGTGGCAGGCAGTCACCTCTCTGTTACTTGCTTTCTGGTCATATTCACTCTGGTTGGTCACCCGTGGGTCATCAAGCACACACCCACACACACAGGAGCCAAACTACAGGGTGCTGGCTCGGTCGGAGCCGGAGGTGGAGCAGGTTAGCTGCACGTTGGTGAGTTGCCGGCTGTTAGCCAGCTAATAACACGGCAGGCTTGGAAGTGAGTGCATGTCATATGCATCACACAGCGTCATTAACCCTTCAGCATCTCTTGTGACAGCCTGTTGACTCATTGGCACTGAAAAGTTGTCGTAAACAAAAGAAGTTGGCCCGTGTACCTCGAATATACAAGAACAGTGAAAGTGAATATTTCAAACGTGCATCTTGAATCCACAAAAGAATCCGCAGTTCAGTCCTGTGAGTCACGATGTGCTCGTACCTCTCGCAGTGGCTCGCTGAGTTCTCCCAGGATGCTCTCCTCGTCGAACATCTTGCCCTGGTACCTGTGCTCGTAGTAGTCATGGATTTTCTGTCGGAAGTCGGCCGGCAGCTTGTGGAAGGACATGTACTGTTCCACTTGCTTGTACTGTGAGATAATGAGAGATAATGTCTGTTAATGCAGTGCAAGTATTGATTCAAAAAAACATTAGCAAAAAAAAAAAAAGTTTTCATTAACCCACAGTCAGCATGTTAACTACTGCATTACTAGAGTTAGTAGTGTTCTGTGACAGACACACACACACACACACACACACACACACACACACACACACACACACACACACACAATGATGTAGAAGCCAAGACATGATATAATATTTCGCTCATTCAAAAACTCGAGCTGTCCTATTTTTTCGGGACTAGAACAAAAAACCCTCCGCAGCTGAAAATAGGCCCTTGTTACTCTTATGAGTCATGTTTATGCTGAAAAGCACAGAGCCTGCTGTTTTCGGATGCTATTTACGTCTTACAGGAATAAATGGGTGTGGAGCTTAGAGCTCCAGAGTGTGTGTGTGTGTGTGTGTGGGGGGGGGGGAGGTGGGGGGGGTGGGGGGGGGGGGGGGGGGGGGGGGGGGGGGTGACGAGAGATGGACTGATGAATTGAGTGCTTTTTGTCTTGTCCTCTCTTTGTCATTCAAACATAAAGATGTACAATCATGACTTCAGGCAAACACACCAATGAAAACACATGAATCATTTGTTGGACAAGTTTCAACTCACGAGGGATCAAATCGTGTGTGAACATGTTCGAGTTGGAAACGCAAAGAACATGACGGAGTCGTCCCTGTGTGTTCAATTAAAACAGGCAATGTCACATGGTCGAGCTCTGCCACTCACACGCAACAGCTCCACTATAAAGAATTTAAAGGTGCAGTGTGCAGTTTCTTGACAGCGACATTTGGAGATGTAAGTCCTGGTAGTTAGTCTCATCTTGTTTTGGTTTCTACAGGTACATTTCTATAGGACTCCTTCAGTAGTGTTGCTTGTTGCTGATGTTGTTCACACAAAGGCCGGTTTATACTGAATCTGTGGGGAGTTACATTCTACACAAATTCAACTTTGGCCACTAGGTGTCTCTTCTCTTGCATCAACACCAGGCCTTGTCACATGATGTCATAGAGCAGCATGGAGTCATAGCTGGCAGAAAACTACCTGAGGTGACTCAGCACAATCATGAGTTAATGTATGAAAGTGTTATGCAGCAAAAGGTCATGAATATTCAGTTACTGTGTATAATCCATCACAAACAGTGGAAGAGAAAACTGCTGAGTCATGATGTGGCGGGAGACACGCTTTTCCTTTGTCATTTCTTGTTTCCCCTAAAGTCGCCGCAGAGACCAGCAACTATGTAGGTGGAGTGAATGTGACGTATTTTAAAGGGACAGTTTGTAAGATTTATCAGAAATTATTACTATTGTATTAGTTACAACTCATTTCTATTGACAAAAAGTAAAGTTAGACACAAAATAATAATACTTATCTTTTTTTAATATGGTCTAAAAGCTTCTAGGCTCTCCTACATGGAAGGGAAAGGTGAGGTGAAGGTTATTCAGCTTCACCACTGAATATCACCAAATCCTACACACTGTACCTTTAAAAAGCAACCAAAATGAAAAGTGTTTTTTCCAAGTTGGAAACATTTGAGCAAATGTTGCAACACAGATTAACAAAGGTTGTTATACAGGTCGTTTTGGGGCAGTTTGTAACAAAGAACTATCATTCCGGGGCCACGATGTAATCGATCTGTGACTTGTCCTTTCTGATATTTCACTTATAACTGTAGAATTCTCACGAGGCCTCGCGCGAGGACCCAAGTCATCGGTGACACGCGGTGTGACATCTTAGTCGAAGGTGATGCATCGGTATCTCTCCTGTCCTCGTCGTCCCCGTGAGCGCGCAAACACAGACAATGCGAACAACCTCCGGCAGCAGCTCACGTCCTCCAGCTGTCGCCCGAGACGAACGCGCTCATTCTGTGATCGGCACCGCAGAGGACTTAATCAATGGCCGATCAATAAAAAGTGAAGGGTCCGACGTGGCGACAACACAAACAATCAGCTTCTGGTGTTGCGATATGCTAATCACAAACTCCTCCACCCCGGACGGAGAGAGAGAGAGAGAGAGAGAGAGAGAGGGCGAGCGAGCCGCAGGACGTGGTCGGGGCCGACGGATGTGGCGGCGATCAGAATGGACGATAAACTGCTGGACAAACATTCCCGCTGCGGTCAGACTGTGAGCTCCTGACGCGGAGGCGCGGCACAACCACGGCTCGACCCTGCGCCCGCGGGAGGTCGAGCTGCGCGCCGTTTAGAAGCGGGTGTGTCAAACCCATTTTCACCTCAGCGTTACGGTTGCCCTCGTGGGGCCGGATCTGATTGTGGGACCACATGTTGTTAGTCCTTCACATGCTATAAAATAACCGTCTACGTGCACATATTTACACGAGCCAAATGTGGTCGGTGCATTTGCATACATGTCAAAACGTATGCAGGCACGTAGCTCTGCGTTATCGTGATGTAAATCCTCATTACTGTAAACAAACCGCTCAGTACGTGGTTTAGACGTATTTTTAGACAGGCGTGCACCTTTGAGCTCTCGCGGGCCACGCAAAATGCCGCGGCGGGCCAGATTCGGCCCGGGGGCCCCCGCGTTTGACTCACGTGCTTTAGAATGTGGGAATGACAGAGTGACGCTCTTATAGCAAACTCTACGGCTGAAGAGTGGCAGCGAGTGTAGCTTCGCGTTCTAAACAACACATCTGGAAGGTCCCAGGTTCACATGCGATGACTCATCCGTCCACTCTTGCGCGTATATTTGTATCTCAACACTCTCTCTCTCTCGCACATCGCACACACAGTCATTAGGCCAAATCGGGGGCCCAACCCACTCTTCCCCTGAGCCGCACTCACCCACTCACACAAAACCTTCACAGAAACTGCAAAGTGTGAAACACAACCGGGATGAAAACCATTCTTCGATACGGGGGAAGGCTCAGCGAGTGAGATGTCGATGAATTTAGTTGTGTTACCGTTGTTATTGTCGTTATCCTAAGATGAGCCCTTTGCGCATATTCAATGAAGCGGCCATGTTGCGCCACCATGTTTCAACAGTAGCCAATAACGGACAAACCAACAACTTTTGCATTGCGATGGCAACAGAAGGTCACCATGGGTTCTCCAACACGCCTGAAGGGGCGGGGTCAGGGGCGGGGTCTGAAGCTGCAGAGGGTAACTTCACCATTCCAGGCCACACATCCTTCAAAAAACAGATTTTTGCAGTAACCTTTGACCCGGAATGTGTTTAGGAGCATGAACGCCTCCCAGTGGTCGCGCTCATCCCATACGTGTCACACGACATAAACATAAATAAACCAAACATGTAACAGATGAATTATTCAGCATCTGTACAGGCGCCTGGGTGGAGGGGGGGGGCGGGGGGGGGGTGACTTCCTGTGATTGGGTTACACAACACGAAGTCTCACCTGCCTGAGCAACTGTGCTTCCTGACATGTGCAGATGGAGCGAGGCCTGAACACAATGACCCCGTGTCACAACTGTTTCTCTGACATGTCATAACTCTGCTGCTGCTGCTGCTGCTGCTGCTGCTGCTGCTGCTGCTGCTGCTGCTGCTGCTGCTGCTGCTGCCTCTCACGGAGCCGGGGAGCTGAGTGTGGACACGGTGGAGGAGTGGGGTGTCCACGCACAGGGGGAGGAAACACCTCCGATGCTCAGACAGGAGATGATGAAGTGACTTTGTGCTACAGTGTTTTCAGTTGGCTGGGCTCAAAGGGACCGAGTGTTCGTCTGCGTTCATCACACACAGCAAACCGATGCACAGCCAAGTGACAGAAAGTGTGACGTCGGCACATTTTGTCACTGAAACTGTGGAGATCTCCTTTTTCGTGTGATTATTCTGAGGGAACATTTTGGTTCAATTCGCCTCAAATCTTCACGCCCATGAACCTCCATCCCGACACTTTCCCTCTTCT